>VUQI01027553.1:15410-52705 GCA_015106735.1 Paratilapia polleni
AAAAAAATTTTTTTGGTTTTTTTTTTTTTTTTTTTTTTTTTTCAGTTCAAAATTCCACTGCATCCTTAGGGAGTGTTGCTTTTTAAGAAAACTTTTAGAAAAACAAAATCAGAAAGTAATTTTGAAATGCTAAAAACATTACGGATAGAAGAAAAACTTAATGCATAATTCAGGTTTCTCAGGCATGGCATCATTCTCTGCTCAGTTAATTTCTGTTTTGATTTATTGAGGATTAATTGTGATTTTCTTTTTTCCCCCAGTGTATACTCAGGAGGACGGCTGCAGCTTGGACCTGAAAGCCCCAAAATGATGTAACGTCAGTGTCTTTTCTCCTGATTATTGTGTGTGAGATTAATTTTTCCATCACAAACAGATTTCTGAGGGATGCTGAGAGTTACTGCTCACCATCTTTTGTTCCTAAACTGTGAATTTAATACAATACATGCCCCAAATCCCTTTTTATTTAGCAGATTCAGCTTTTAAGCTTTGTTGGAGGCAGACTTGCTCTGGCAGAAAAAAAAATAATTGCACAGTAACTGGATTAATTATGTCTTTATTATGCATTTCATTTAGCACAGCCTTTCTAACTGGAAACTTTGCCCATTAAAGTCTCATTAAAGAAATTATTTAAATGAGCTGCATATCATTTGAAATATTACATACAAGTAAAACATAACTTTGTATTTAAATCAAAGAAATAGGAATGCTGTTAATTTTATCTGTTTAATGATTTGGTCTTAAATGCCCCAAAGTTATCCAGCTTACAGTGATTATAAAACTGAGCGAAGCAGTGAAGGTGCGATCTGAGGATGTTTGGAGGCTGTGTAAAACGATTAATAAGTATCGACTGAGGTTCGATACACATTGCTGCTGATTTCTGCTACAGAGCAGCTCCGTCTTTAAGAAATGTTTCAAAGCTGCAGGCTGCATCTCATCAAAAGTGATACAAGCTTATGAAGGGGAACTTTCACAGTCATTTGTCTTCTGGGAAATCTAATTTGATTGACTTCTTACAGTCAGAGGCGCTCACTAAACCCCCGCTGTTGGGGAAACTCCACATCTCTTACCTTGAGTTAGAAATGAGCTTTAAGGGAACAAATTGTGATGCTTAAAGATTACAGAAAAGGTCATGTTTTTGTTAGTAATCTGTTAATGAAACTGATTAGTAAACCAACATTTTTCTGTGTTTCAGTTTAAGGAAGAAAATGTAGTTTTGTTTTGATCTGCATTTGATGCTGATGTGTATTTACTTTTTTCTGTCAGTTCCAAAGCTTTGAAGTTCTGTTTTTTTTTTTTATTAACTTTATGGACTATCAGCTATGCACCTGATTAAATCCTGCTGGTGTTGTTTGATGAACCTTTGTACAACTTTAACTGCTTAAATTTGGTCTTCCAAAGGACCAGCACGTTTTGAGCCTGTAGGACACCGAGCTAAAAAAAAAAACAACAACAAAAAAAAAACAAAACAGTTGTTAATAGCTTTAATGTTGCAGTTGATCTAATTACAGTGTTTGAGTCAACCTCCAAAGTTGAAATCAAACTGAGAAACTGATCTAACTTGGCAATAAATTACAAAGCAAACATCACGTCAGCCAAGGTCGGTTTGTTTTTTTTAGGTAATTAAACCCAAATGTAATGCTGTTTACAGTGTTTATGCTGTCAAAGCTCAGTATTTAAGCTCATAAACACAGGAATCATTTCCATCTCTGTGTCCATCCTACGTGACATGAACACTGGCACAGTGCAAGTACTCCTCCTGTTTGTTTAACCCTCTGAGGTGTTAGTCATCATAGTTTTTGATGTGTGTCAGTTATTTTCTTTGTTCCCCGATTGTCAAGACTTTGGAGAACAATTTAATAAAAAAAAAAAAAATTACATATTCTAATTGCCTGGGGTTAGGGTTGTCACCGACGACGACTCAGACCTCAGAGGGTCACTTTTTTCCACTCCTGAACTATGCACCCAGCTTCACACTAAAGTAAGGACTCTGCAAGTGAACAAAAATCCTCTCATCTTTGAAATATGCAACCAGATTTGAAGCTCAGGGATTAAAACTTTACATGAGATACATTTTAAAAGGTAAAGCGTGAATATTAAATATATGTTTAGGAATCAAAACATTATGATCTCATGGTGATGTGAGTAATATCATTATTATATTTTAGATCCCCAAAGAAATAATTCAAATTTAGATGCCTTAATACCTTAAAAAGTGATGTGAACAAAACAGCTCATTAAACCAGCTGCAAATTTCCTATAATCAGAAACAATCTCAAAATATTTAAGATCTGGTTTGGTTTTAAATAAGAATAACTTTTGAGCTCCCTTTTTATTGATCAGTCAGCACTAATCTAATGCTGTTAAAGTGATTGATTATTCACTAAGTAAAATCTGCCCACATGCAGTTAATTTCCTCTGTGCTAAAAATCCTGCAACTTAAAATATTTTGAAATTTTGGTTTTACTTTGTCACTGAGCTTTTGATAAAAGCAGAGGCAGTTTAGAGCTGATACTGACATCGATTGGTAAAACTGTGAGGAGAAATTAGGTTTTCCACACTCAGCACCTGTTTACTCACCGCTGGTATCTGCTGTCTGTTTCTCACACCAACACAGCTTTGTTTTTATTTATTTATTTTCCCCTGAAAGAGAAATCCATCAAGTCAACACGTAGGGCAGTTTGAACCGTTCGTGAACACAATATCGTTAACTCCAAAGGGGCCAGAGTTCAAATCTAGTTTGTCATGAAAGTAAAAGTAGGGTTCATTTTACAAAGTGCTGTGTTTTGGATGGATTATTCCTTGGAAACCTTCCTCATTTAGTGCTATTTAGCTGTGAATTGCAAGCATATTTTTTAAAAAGAGGTCTTTAAGAGCTGTTATCTCATAAGGAAAAATGAGAATCAACTACTACAGTATAGTATAGTGAAATGGGACTCACATTGCTTTATATGTCCAGTCTTTATAAATGTTGGTGAATTCAACAGATTAATAAGTGGATCTATGTCTTGGACTCTACTAAAGTAGCTTTGCTTGATTCATGGTTCAAAATAATCCTTATTTATCTTATAGTGGGCCATTGTGCAGTCCTGCTCTTTCTGAAACAAGCTGTTTTAGCTCCCTCTTCCCTCTATTTAACCCTACATTCTTCTGATTGGCTGCCCCTCACAGAAAAAGGGTTTGGATAACAAAGATAGTAAGGAAAAGTAATATAGGACCACTTTAAAATGAATACCAAATTGTGTCGAACTTCTTCTTGAATATATAATTTTAATTCACAGCTAAGTACCAGCTCAGCTGTAAAGTCTAAGGAAATTCTGAGAAAAGTTTCTTAGAACTTAGCCTGAAAATACAAGATGCATTGAGGGGGAAAAAACAGTTGTCTTAAGTTCGCAACAGCAGAGTAGACAAGGTCAGTCTCTGATTCTGGAAACTGTTATTCTGATGATGAAACGTAGATTTAAACTGTTGTTCATCTTTTGTCTTGTAACTGTTGCTTCTTTCATTAAAACCATTTTCTCTCAAAAATGACTTCATTTTTATCAGCACCTGGTTCAGCATGCAACACTGATCGCTGATCTGAATATTGTCGGTGATTATCACAGTCATCTAAACAAAAATATGAGTTTACAGGTGGTGATGCCCTCAAATGAGGGGGAAAAAAAAAAAACTTCACAGGCCTCAATGCAGTCCTGGGAAAAACTACACCTTTACCAATTCCACAGGAATTAAGTAGCAATCAGGTGCTGCTAATCAAATGCACCTGATTAATTGATCATCAGCAAGTGTGACCACCTCTATAAAAGCAGATGTTTTGGCAGTTTGCTGGTCTGGAGCATTCAGGTGTGCGTTAACCTTCTCAGGAGTGGACGTCCCTGCAAATTCACGCCAAGAGAAGCTGCAAAAGACCCAAGAGCTAACCTATCCCAGCTGTCACTGGGTGAGACAGTTGGGACACCCTGGACAGGTTGCCAGTCCATTGCAGGGCTAACACAGAAAGACAGACAACCACACACTCTCACATTCCCATGTAAGGGCAATTTAAAATTACCAATTAACCTACCAAGCATGTCTTTGGACTGTGGAAGAAAGCCGAAGAGAACCCGTGCAGGCACGGGGAGAACTTCACGCACAAAGGCCCCAGCTCCACTCATATTTCTGCATAACTAAAAAAAAAAAAAAAAAAAAAAAAAAAGGTCAATTTTTAAAAAATAATCTGCCAGAGCAGAAAGATTATTTTCTATTATGCAAAACAACTTAAAACAAGTTCAACTACTGTTGAAGAGCATTATCTACTTTATAATAAGCATAACAATGCCTTAAATATTGTCTCTCACTTGCTGCTTTTTATGTCTTAGCATGTGTCTTTTGTGTCACATGATAAAAGTCTTTATATTTCACTTGTTTAATGCTGCAGATGAATCCTGCATAAGCCATAAAACTTTGGATTTTTCTGCAATGATTTACCAAAGGATAGATATTTAACTTTGTAAATATTTCAAAAAAAAAAAAAAAAATTTAAACAGAAAGAAATTCAAATATTCCTACTGGACATACAGATTCTTCACTCGTTTAAACACTTCACAGCCTTAAATGCAAAGTAAAATGGCTTCATAGGGGACATACACTATATGGACAAAAGTATTGGGCCACACCTCTTTGAATTCAGGCATTTTCAGTCTCATTGCCACAGGTGCATACTTGGCCACCTAGCCGTGCAGTCTACCTTTACAAACATTTGTGAAAGAGTGGGTTGCTCACTGAATTCAAGCATGGTATTGTAATAGGATGCCATCGTTGCAAAAAGTCAGTTTGTGAAATTTCATCCCTCCTAGATATTCCACTGTAAGTGGTGTTATTGCAAAGTGGAAATGTTTAGGAACCACAGCAACTCAGCCATGAAGCAGCAGACCACGTAAAGTTACAGAGCAGGGCCGCCAAGTCGCCAACACTCTGCTGACTCAATAATTTCAGCGTTCCAAACCTCCCTTGGCATTAACATCAGCACAAAAACTGTGCATTGGGAGCTTCCTGGCTTTCCATGGCTGAGCAGCTCCTGTAGGTGGCCCAGTACTTGTGTCCATATAGTGTATACGGAAATAGTTCTTTTCATTTGGGATTTTGGAAAAAAAAACATGCTGCTTTTTCCATTAAAATAAATAAAGTTAAAACTTTACTTTCATTTGAGCAACACAGAACCAGTTTTCTGTGCTGCTGGTAAAAGTAAACATTCTGCTAAGTGTGCATAACCAATTATATAAGATTCCTTGATCCAAACAAAGATGGCAGCAGGGAAAGCAATTGCTTACATTAAATAATTTTACACTTTTAATATATATAAAAACTGACACTATTAAAAAGGTTTAAACTAGATAGGTTGTTAATTACAACTCTTTTGGAATTAATAAAGAAATGTGTTAAATGATAAATGGATAAGATGGTATTACCATCACAGCATTGTATCAGACTATATATTCAATAGATAATAGATCTTGTATTATTGTAAAGTAAGTGTCTGGAACTAAATAAATAAATAAACTACGAGTGTTACTATTGCAGTAAAATAACACAAAGGGTGAGAAACTGGGAAAGCAGAAAGTGATTAAGACACAAATTCCTACCGAAGAGTTAACGAAAACAAATCTTTAAAAATGAATAAAAGTAACTTCAGTTTGAGTCAGTCTTGAGTGGATTTCCTGCGTTTCTCCGATGTAATATGGACTCTTGGGTCATTTTCCTGCTGGGTGCAGTGGTACGGTTTCTCCTGTGAACAAGTTATCGATCAGTAAATGGCAAACAATCACCAACTCTGTCAACACATTTCCTTGAAGGTTTTATGTGTTTTCCAATCAGTTTAAACCAAAAGTTTCATCACGACTTTCTCAATAGCTTTCCACAGACTTCTACCTTTCTGTCTTCTCCCTGAAACACCCACACAGACACAAAGTGCAACACCATTACTCAGTGACACTCGTGTCTGGATATGATATGGGAATGCTAACAGCAGACAGGATGTTCTTGACTGTGATTATACATAATTACAGAGCTGATGCAGCAGCGGTGTATGGCTGGCAGCATTAAAGTGGCCATAATGACATCTGTTTTATAGTATATTTCTTTTACACAACCATGCTCACTGTCTGGAGGAGGAAATTTTCTTCAAAGTAGAATACTTCTACTACTCTGGGCTTTTAAGCTGTATTTTCTTACCTTATCTTATAACTACATGTTTTGTAGTTTGAACATTTTTGTTACTCACTGTAAATGCTGCCTTAAAAAAGTGCAGCACAATAAAGTCACTTGTAAATTGGTGAGATTATTTAATAAAATTTGGATTTTGGATTATCTTTAACCAACATTAAAGGTGCTTTTGCAGGGACATGATGAGCTTCTTATTGAGGAAAACCAGACAAAATAAAAAATAAAGAGCTTCTACTCTCTGGACTTCCAGTTTCATAGGGGGCACAAGATGAATGGGGCCCAATGGGGCTGCAGCCAAAAATGTGAATTTTGCAGGGTAAACATTTTTCTTCTTTTTATCATGTTTTCAATAGAAGGGGGTTTACAAATTAGATTTAGTTCAATTTTTGCATGTTTTTACGGGTTTCAGTTGTAGTAAAATACCTTTCTGTAAGCATTAGGGACGTCACAGCACCACGAGCCAATTTAAGGCCACATTTTGATTTCAGGCATGAAGTGAGCAGCAGCCTCCTGATCACAGATGGTATAAAAGATGGACGTAGCTTCCAGGTCTCAAAAGTGAATCCTTTTAATGGCCACCAGGGGGCGACCCCCGTGGTAGTAAAACGATTATTTGTTCATTTCCTAACAACTAGTCAATCACAAGCTGAGACCCCTTGATATGATATTATCACAATACTTAACTCACAATATGATATTATTGTGATTTTAAACATTTTCCAATATGCTGAATATTGCCAATATCTGTTTTATCAGATATTGGCAATATCTGATAAAGGCTGTTCCTCTCACTTCAGTCATTTTTATAGCTGCAAAATAGGATTGTCAAGCAGACAACTGACCAACACCATCATTAATACCTGACATAACTGTTGCATGCACCTGACAAACTGAACTGTTTGTATTATAGTCCAACTTAACTGAATGCAAATATGTGGACTGGAACTAAATAAATAAATATTTATTGGACAGTTATTTTGAATGTTGCCAGTCCCTCTCTCTGTGAGGTACGTTGCAGCCTCAGATGTCCAAATCCAACCCTTTCTGCTGTGCTCAAAATTTCTTCAACTTTACACTTTACTTCTCTGTAGAGCCCGGGTAACGCCTGCGTACGTGAAACAAAATGATATTGTGTCACAGACCTGTGTTCTCGTGTCTTGGGCCTGTAACACAAACCCTTGTTTCCCACAACGTTATATGTGTGTAGGTCTTTGCACATAAAAGTGGTGATGGTCTGAATTGGGAGGTAGCTTTGTCCAGGTAAGTGCTTCCAGTGTTGGTTGGTTTTTCGGTTGAGCTGATTTAACAATAGCTTTGCCATCCTTGCAAATCCCATGAATCATGTATCATACCAATCTTGTAAGAAAAAAAAAGAAAAAAGTCTGCGTTTAAATGTTTGATTTAAACACGGACAACGCTTTTCGGATTTCTTGCTCCTGTGCCTCCATCTTTGTTTTACCAACTTCCTGAAACATAAAAGACAACACATTTTCTGATGCTATATTTTATATTCCTATTGTCACACTAATATGTGGGAGATGTTTTTCTTGTTATTCAAAGTTGCAAGAAAGTCTACAGATACAGTCTGGCAGATAAATTGCAAAGTACAGAGATTTCGATCATTTGCACAGCCACAAACATCCTGCCCAACTTTTTAAAAGCTGCAAGTCAGCAGGACTTTGCCACGGTTCAGTAACTGCTCGAAAAATCCTCCAACAAACAACACCCTTTTTTCTAATCGTTTCTTTCCTTAAAGGCAGCTGTTGCATCATTTGAAAAACAAACTTAATGAGGTGCTGACTCACAGGCAGATGAACTTAAAATCCAACAGTAAGCTACAGTAACTTTAAATCTGTTGAATGAATGAAAAACAAGTCTATGTTTAGAAACTGACAAGCATCTTCCAATTACCGAAGCTACAGACAATTTTGAGGCCTCAAAAAGAAAGAAATAATTTATTTGTATTTATTTTATAATTGCTTCACAATGGTTGAACCCCAACTGACAAGCTCCGCCCCCTCTTCCTGTCATTATCCTGACCATTGTCAGGACATATAATGTATTTATCAGGCAGCCATCACCACACACTTGGTTGTGCACTGCAACATTATCATAGATAAGGCTCCTGAAAGTATTAATTCATCCTGCTATCAACAAATGCTCAGAGACGTTGCATATTTTAGAGGTTGTCAGGTATCCTGAATTGATGATAACCCCACCTGGACTCTAGTTTCTGGAAGGCGGGTTGCCTGACAAAAGAACCCTGTATACACAGCCAAAGCTGACATTCCTGTCCATGAACAGTCTGGGTTTTTTCTTTTTGTAGAACCTGTGAACAGTAAACAACAAGAGCAGTCTGAGACTGCACATCTCTGCCGAGACCAAAAATTCCCTTCAATCAATGCACGAATTGTCCCCGGCTCCAGAAGGATATCTGGAATAGATTAGTTTGTGATATTTTCTTCATCAAGATGATTAATGTCTTTCCATATTTCTTATTTCAGTTTTATATGCATTTTTGAAGATATGATGTGAAATGTCCAGTTTTGCCCTACCTTGCAAGGGCAGGTCCTGGAGCCAGATTGGGATACATAATTTGTTGGACAATGACAGAGTTTTTAAAGTTTTGCCTTACCTGTTTAAGAATTACAGTCATATTTAATACACAGTTCTCAATTTTCAGAGGCTCAAAATTAATGGGACAACTGACTGTCAAGCAGTTCCATGGCCAAATGAGACCTGTTCCCATGTTATTTCATGACAAATGAAGCAGACATAATATCTGAAGTTGATTCAAAGTGTTGAATTTATATTTTACAGCTTTTCACTGTAATTTTAAATATGATGTCCAAAGAGATACCAGTGCCAGTGAGGGAGGTCATCATTATGCTGAAAAACCAAAATAAACCTATCAGAGAGATAGCAAAAACTTTAGGAGTGGCCAAATCGACAATCTGTTGCATTCTTAAAAAGAAAGAATGCACTGGCCAGCTCAGCAACACCAAAAAGAAGAAGACAACTAAACCATAGAAGACAACTAAAGTGCAAGTGTAAACAACTTCACAACATCTAACCAAGTCAAGAACACTTTCAAGGAGGTAGGCGACAAGGTCTACAGTCAAGAGACCCCTTCATGAATGGAAATACAGTGGGTTTACAACAAGGTGGAAAGCACTGGTTACACTAAAGAACAGGAAGTTCAGATTAGACTTTGCCAGAAAGTCTAAAGAGCCTGCAGAGTTCTGAAAGAAAATCTTTGGACAGATAAAACCAAGATTAACTTGTACCAGAATGATGGGAAGAGAAAAGTATGGAGAAGGAGAGAAACAGCTCAAGATCCGAAGCATACCACGTCATCTGTCAAACATGCTGGAGACAATGTTATGGCATGCGCATTTATGTCTGCTAGTGGAACCGGGTCACTAGTGTTTATTGATGATGTGACTGCTGACAGAAGTAGCAGGATGAATTCTGAAGTGCACAGGGCTATACTGTCTGCTCAGATTCAGCCAAATGCTGCAAAACTGATTGGATGGTGTTTTACAGTGCAAATAGATAATGACCCAAAGCATACTGCAAAAGCAACCCAATAGTTTTTCAAGGTAAAGAAATGGGATATTCCTCAATGGCCAAGTCAGTCACCTGATCTCAACCCAACAGAGGTAAAACTACAAAAATTGTGGTTTTTGTCCAGTAAATTATGGACTTAACTGTAAGTTAATCACCTGAGCCAAATACAGCCAAGTGCAAAATATGAAAAAAAAGAAAAAAAAAATCACATGCAAGCAAAAAATGCCAGTCAGTTGAGATTATTTCCTCCCCCAGTGACTGTTCAGCTTGTCTGATTGGTTCAGTTTGTCAAGGATTTGTCAGGATTGCGCTATAATTTCCTATCACATCCATACTGTCAATTTGATCATGTTTTTTTTTTTAGCAAACTACTTTGGTTAACTAAAGCCAATTAAAAAAGCTCAAATTAAATGTGTCTCCCAGTTCAACATCTTTCTGTGTGAAGTAATTGGTATGCTTTCAAAGTAGTTTCCCCAACAACAGAGACAAAAGTATTTATAAGTCCAAGGTTAATCTTCTATGTAATATTGTTAAATTTCACAGCCTCTCTTTGTAGTTTCAGAGTGACAGAATATAATCTTTTCCACACAATTGAGTTCTTGCATCTCTCTGACATTTCTAAAACAATGATACATACTCCTCTTTATGTTGTCACTCTCATTGTGATTGACTGGATATGTGATTAGTTTGCAGTCATTTGAAAACATTAAAACATTTTGCAGAAGTGCACACAGCCGCCTCTACATAGCATTTAAAATGCAAGTCTTTGTAATCTAACATTCATTTTTCTCACTGAGACAAATGAGAAATTATCTGCGTGAATGATTTTTGGTGCGGGAAACCAATTATGTGTAATTGCAGGACAAATCTGTGATGAGATTGGGAGGTGGGAGAGGGAGAAGCAGACAAAAATAACCTGCTGTATCAGAGCCAGGGGAGCTTTACCGTCGAACACACTTTCAGCTAAAAACAGCGCTAAAGGACAAATACATTAAGAAAGCTATTTTTTCATTTGTTTAAATACTACACCCTAAGGTGAACTTGATTTTTAGAGGAAACTCCCACTGTAATGTCCAGGTAATGATAATGTTCATAATGAACCTCTTACCTGAAGCAAACTACAGCACAATGAAATTGTAGTGTGGATTGTTTTTGTGCAAATTAGTCCTACAGTAATTTTCTGCAGTTATTATAGATTTTTATAATGCACCACTTTGCTGATGGCTCTGTTTGCAGAAAAACACATAAGTGGGAATCCTGAATGGATTAACTGCTTTAAGACTTAAACAGAGACGAGTAGAGCAGCGTCTGACAGCACAGTGGGGTGATCAGATCCATACAAGAGTGAAGCTGTGATAGTGAACCCCAACAAGGGGTTCCTATTACCACAGGGGGTGCTTTTGCAACATTTACAAGATGTGTGTGAAAAGATTAGCTCAGATAATACAAAAGATGGTTGAATAATCATTTGATTAAGGCATAAACAATCTGCACTAACTGCTGTAACTGCAGTGACTCAAAGTCCTAGCAGTTGGATTGAAATAGTGAGCTAAAGGTAATGAACAGATAAAAATTAACAGATAATTTTAAAAAAAACATACTGGATAAATGAATATATAGATAGATTAGTGTTAACTGCTAACTGATAATAATTCTAATAGCTAAAATGATAAAATACAAATGAGTGAAGTTTCGATAGGAAAAATGGTTAAAAAGTGACTCTTACAGCTACATGCCTGAAACTGCCCCTAATTGAAATGAAGTATGAATTATAACCTAACTGATATACTTACTGTCCAATATTATTGGGCGATATTCGCCTATCACAGATATATTTGTATTGGCATGTAATGTTAGGTCTAAGTAAGTATTTGGACAATGAGTTTTTGCAATTTTGCCTCTGTACACCACCACAGTGGATTTTAAATCAAACAATCAAGATGTGATTGAAGTGCAGACTTAAATTAAAGCTTAAAGAGGTTTTACAAAAGTACTCCATTAACTGTTTAGGAATTACAGCCATTTTTATACATAGTTCACCATTTTCAAAGGCTCAGAAACAATTAACTGAAAAGCAGTTTCCTGGCCAGATGGAGCCGGCTCTCTTGTCATTTCTTGTCACCGACACATAGAGAAGACAAAAGATCTGGAGTTGATCTTAAGTGATCTAAATTCGCAATATGAAGTTGAAGTGAGGAAGGCCAACATTAGGCTAAAAAACAAAAATAAACCTATCAGAGGGTTAGCAAAATCTTTAGGAGTGGACAAATCAACAATCTGGTCCATTCTTTAAAAAAAAAATTAAAAAAAATGCACAGGCCAGCTCAGCAACACAAAAAGGACTGAAAGACCACAGAAGACAACTAAAGTGTATGATGACTGAATTATTTCCATGGTTAAGAATAACAACTTCATGACATCGAACCAAATCAAGAACACTCATGAGGAGGTAGGTGTATCACTGTCAAAGTCTACAATCAAGAGATGCCTTCATGAACAGAAATACAGAGGGTTTACAACAAGGTGCAAACCACTGGTTACACTGGTTACAGATTAGACTTTGCCAGAAAGAAGACGCCTGCACAGTTCTGGAAAAAAAAATCTTTGGACAAATGAAACGAAGATTAACTTGTGCCAGAATGATGGGAAGAGAAAAGTATGGAGAATGAGAGAAACAGCTCAGGGTCCGAAGCATACCACGTCATCTGTTAAATTGGAGGCGATGTTATGGCATGGGCATGTATGGCTGCCAGTGGAACAGAGTCACATAAAGTATTTGCATTCAGTGTTTATGTTAGCTGATAATGCCCTTGCTCTACCCTCTGAGACGAATACGGTCATGTCATAGACTACATATAAAAAACAGATGTAGCTTCCAGGTCTAAAAAAGTGAAGCCAAAGAGGAAGTGCTTTAAAACAGGATTCTTTGTAATGGTCAGCAGGGGGACTCTGGTTATACAGATCTTTGTGGTAAATCAACCCTTCAGTTCCCATAACGTATTCCCGCAATAAACACTGTCCCAGTGAGTTTATGGTCTCGATCGTTAGTTTCAAGATTTATTTAAAACAACATGATGCTCATTTTGTAAACTATGGTACCATTTAGGGTCAAAAAGGAAGATACAGCAGGGTATTCTTGTGGGAGGGTGTACCTTGTGATTGCAAAGTTCCTACCAGTTTGCTCAGTTTGTCAGTCAGATCCACAAATCACTTATAACGTCCAGATTCAAAACACCAAAACACTCAGCTTGAGGATTCACAGCCAGACTTCACAAACCATAAGTTAAACTGAGATGCAACAGGTGTCAAAGGGACGTCACCTTGTGTCTCAGGAGTAACATGTTGAAGGCAGCTAGAAAAGACTGAAGAATTTTATACTGTACATTTAATTTTTTATTTTGTATTCAGTCACTCTTTAAAGTCACGAGTTCAGCTGATGCATTTCAGAATGTCAGTCTGCAGCTCTACATGTCAGCTGCTAATCTTAAGACACATTGAGAGTGTTTGGTCCTGATAAAGATATTGATCTAGCAAAGTCCGCAGGCCTCCAATATCATCTATTAACTATCTGATTAAACGATAAGTACTGAACGATAATTGTTGTGTCTTATTCAATGAGGCACAATCGACAGAGCATCAGAGACAGACTGTTGCTGTCAGTCAGTCAGCAGTGCAGCAGGTTAAGCTGGAAATGTTTAAATACTGCAGCAGTTTTATGTCTTAGCTTAAATTTGCTGTTTTAATTTCAAATGCACGCAGGTGTTGATGAGAAAAATCAGCATAATTTTCTTAATTTCAGGCAAATTTCTCTTTAAAAAAAGTGACAGTTTAATGAAGCTTTAACCAAGTGTTCATCAAGTTTGAATCAGAAGAGCAGGAGGCTGATTACATCACCCTCCACCCCACAAAATGCTCTTAACTGATATACATCTGAAACTGGTAATTACATCTAAATCTGAAACCAGCATAGATGCCAAGACAACAGAGCTGTTATTGCTATTCATCTCATGATGTCTCTTCTGATGTCTGCCGCTTACTTTAAATCATGAGAAAACTCAAAAGGTCAAGCATATGCTGAAGCAACCACAGGTTCTTTAATCTCTATAGCAACTCATCTACACACATTGAACACAGATGTTCTCAGATGTTCACCTTCAACAACGACGGCTTATTCCGCTCATCTGCAAACAAATCTGTGTCTGCAGGAGTGCAGCAAACAATGTTAGAGCTGTAATAGCAGGCAGTAATTAAAGCTCATTTCACGCTGCTGCAGTTTGTGATGCTGCACACATCAAGCTGTTTGTCAGAATTAGTTAGGATGCTCAGAAGCACATCGCCCCTGCCAGTCAGTCCCATAACCTTTCCAGACACTGATCAGCAGGAATTTTCCCAGGTTTTCACTCCCTTCATCCCTACATAATTTGAAATACTAGTATAAATATCAGTTAATCAAATAAATAGGATTCCTCTATGTGTGTAACTAAATCAAATGTACAAATAAAAAAAACTGTTATCACCAACAAGGAAGTGGAAGTGAAGACAAAGGAAGTGTCTAACCAGTATCACAGAGTAATTACTTTTATTGTCCTCTCTGCCTCTTTTACCTGCAACACATAAACAGGATCAAATTGCTGCAGTTAAAGTTCTTTTCCTGCCACTGATTTAATCCCTAAAAAAAAAAATCAGTTTCTCAAAATTACATATTCAAAAAATTTTCCATGAAAATAATTCCTTCATGTCTTTAAAATCGCTTAAATGTTAACCACAGACAGTATAAAAGATGGAGGTAGCTTCTGGTTATGAAAAGTGAAGCCAGTGTGGAACTGCCTTAAACCTGCATTTATTTTAATGGCCAGCAGGGGGCGGCACCTCTGGCTGCAAAAAGACGTGGTTTTATAGAAGTCTGTAGGAAAAGGCTTTTGTTTCCCTTGCTTTTTGACCTCTGTAGACACTTTCCTGATGAGTTTATGGGCTCATTCCCTAGTTTCAAGGCAATAAAACATGTTAATTTGTAAATTATAGCGATTTGTCAATGAAAAGTCATTAGCCAATGAGCTTGCGGTGTCCCCGGTTTCACAATCAGATCCACTTCTTGCTCATCACAATTGGCTTCAAAACAGCACGATGAATATGGTGAAAGTGCTCTGCTCGAGGCTTCATAACTGGACTTCACTAACCGAGTGGGTGACACCACAGTGGCTACGTCCATCTTTTCTATGGATGCAATTCTGTATAATTGCCTCATTTAGGGGTTATGAATATGTAAATTACTCTCCAAAACCTTCCTCCGCCACTTGTTCTTCTCCCACTCTCATTCTGCTCATACATGGCCCACTCACTTACAAGTTCTCTTGCTACATGGGGACACAGCACCAGTTCACATGCCAAAGTGTTACTTTTATTAAACAAGAGAGGAAAAACCCATTTCCTAATTTATAAATCAGGAGGTCTGGAAGAAAAAGGCACCATTCTTCTTGGTTGGGGTGAGAAAAAGTCAACAAAAATAAAAGTCAAATCTAACGTCACGCTATAAACCAGCAGTAGTGCATACTTTGCAGCAATGTGCCCCATGCACAAAAACACTGATCTCATAAGAGAAAAGATGCCTAAACAGAGCCATTAATCAGCGAATTGAAACAACACATTTTCGTCACTGTTATATTAACCTTTTCTTTTGCACTTTGTCTGATAAGGAACAGCTATTAGGGAACAAACAGCATTTAAAGCTTCTGGCTGCCTGCTGACCGTCTGCACGGTTTCATTTTGATTTGTTGGTGAAAAACTCATTCAGTCCAACAAACCATAAAAGCTGAATTTCATCCCTGAGTGAGATAACTTGAAGGTATATTGACTGCATGGACATTAGAAGGAGGGGAAAGAGCAGCGTATACGATCCACCTGTGTCTTATTTCTCTACGAGTGTCTTTTTTTCCCTCTCTCTAGTCTTTCATTATGACCCACTGACCTCTCAGTGGGTGCCATGAAATGGACAAACCTTTCAGCTTTTTTTAATGTAACTGAAGACCCCAGCAGAATTACAGGTTTTCCAGCAGGGAGCAGTGTTAGTATGTGTCAGTGTGTAATGGCAGATGCCTGCTGAGGTTTGTCCCAGTGATTTGTTTGTCCTGCAGAATGAGTTTGCTGCCTGTCATTAAAGCAGCCAAGCAGGGAAAAACAGTCTGTCTGTCACGAGTCCCTCTGTGGCTGTGCCGAGTTCAGCTTTCCCCAGGCTCGCTCTATCTATATCTGTCTGTGTTTGTCTCTCTACTCACCTCGTCCATCATGCTGCAGACACAATCTCTCCATCTACATTTCAAACATTTAGCTGATGCTGTCATCCAGAGCCGATCATAACATCTGCAACTTTTCCAATATTACAAGAAGAAAACAGTGTGAGTCTGCTATAACAAAGCTTTGACACAAGTAGCTTAATAATAAACACACACACAGAACTTTAGTAGGATTACCTCTGCATTGAAAACCATAAATTTGACTTTTTCAGACCTTATACAGTTTGAGTGCATTTGTGCACAATCACCACCCACTGTGACCTCAGACCTTTCTCTGAAGGGTGTCTGGCTCACCCTCGGACATGGGGTGAGGAGTCTGGTCATCTGGGAGGTAGAGTAAAGCAGCTGCGTCTCCACATTGAAAGGAGCCAGTTCAGGTGGTTTGGGTATCTGACTAGGATTCCTTGTCCTAGGTGAGGTGTTTCAGACATGTCCAACCGAGAGGAGACAATGGGGTAGACCGAGGACACACTGAAGAGAATATATCTCTCGGTTGGCCTAGGAATGCATTGGTATCCCCACTGAAGAGCTAGATGTGGTGGCTGAGGAGAAGAAGATCTGAGCATCTACGCTAAGACTGCTGTTGAATAAGCAGTAGAAAATGGATGCATGGATGGATGGACGACCTTTCAAACAAGGTCAACAAAACTTTCACTTTTCACTCCCCTGCAGCATACCAGACCCCTGGTGAGTGAAAACAAAACTGGTCATCAAGTGCAAAGTGAAAGACAGAGCTCACACTGGGACACCGACTGCCTAGTTTTTTGGGGGGTTTTTCCACTTAATTTAATGATTGTAGTGCTTATCTCTCCAACATGTGTGGCTTCGGGAAATCTATGAAAGAGGTGTGGTACTGGAATACTCTAGACTGCACAGGAGTTTCTGATAAATTGCCAAATACATGTGTTTTCACACAAGCACTGCAGCCTTGAACTTTTCTAGACATCACCCAACTTGCCCGATCCCTGGAATAAATTCTGTGTGATGTCCGACAGTGCAGTAAATTTGCAGCAAGGGAATGAAAGTCATGTGCGTTGCTACCTACATGCTCTACTGAGTCAGCTATATTGCCCAAATCAAATAGGATTATTTCTAGTAGTTAAAAATGCTACACGTGACAAAGGACAAATGTGGACAATGTTCTGACCTGATTCTGTTTACTTTGTCTAAAGTTCATATGTGAAACCAGCTTAAATTTAGAGGGAAAATGGGTTCACAAAAGTTTTGGATCAAAAAGGAGAAATCTTCAATTTAAATTTTATTTACATAGCACCAAATCACAACAACAGTCACCTCAAGGCACTTTATACTGTAAGATAAAGATCCTAAAATATTAGAGAGAAAACCTCAACAATCCGACGACCCCCATAGGCAAGCACTAGGCAAAGGTGGGAAGGAAAAACTCGCTGTTAACAGGAAGAAACCTCCAGCAGAGCCAGACTCAGGGAGGGGCAGCCATCTGCTGCTACCGGCTGAGGGGTGAAGGGAAAGAGAAGAGAAAAAGGAGAGTATATGGAGACAGGACAGAACACAAAGTGTGGGAGACAGAAGACAAAATTAAATGTCATGCAGCAGTGGTATATAAATACCTGGGGAGTGAAAAGAGGTGAGTGGAGAAAAAATGCTCAGTGCATCAAAGGAAGCTCCCCAGCAGCCTCGGCCTGTTGCTGCATAACTAAGGGATGGTTCAGGGTCACCCTATAAAGCCCCAAGTATGAGCTTTATTGAAAAGGATTGTTTTAAGTTTAATCTTAAAAGTGAAGAGGGTCTCTATTTCCTGAATCCAAACTGGGAGCTGGTTCCACAGGAGAGGGGCCTGATAACTAAAGGCTCTGCTATCTCTTCTACTTCTGGAAACTCTAGGAACCACAACTAAGCCTGCTGTCTGAGAGCGAAGTGCTCTATTACTATTAAATCTTCACAGGAAGAAAACTGCAACACGCTGCTGCACTACTAGAGTATTTTACCAGTGAGTGCTGTGCAACGTGGGCTCAAGAAGATTTTTGTGGGGTGGTTGATGTTACTAGCTGCTCACACACAAAAATTTCTGATGTCGACTGTGTCATATGTGAGAATTCAAAATACTATTCACAGCAGTTACCATTAAAATACTGTAGGAGCACAGCAGTGTGCAGATTTTTCTTGTTTTAAACTGGTTCTCCAACTGAAGTTCTCTTTTTATGGACCTCACCTTGTCAGTGTTTCTTATGCTCAACTCATCTGAGTGCGAACTACACCTCTGTCTATGTATTCTGCTGTATAAATATGCTGTGTAAGGATCAGCGCAGTCTCTTAAAATGATGAGATAGTAAAGTATAAACACACAGCACTCCCTTGAGTTGCCACAGATTACTCATGATGCTTTGGGAATATGTTTCATGCGTATATCTAAGCTTTGTGTGAATGCGAGTACATATATGTGTGTTATTACCCTTTATCAGAACCTCCCAGCTCTCCAGAGATTTCATTTACAGTATATATGGATCATTGTCTGACAGCTCAGTCTATATTAAGGCTGTTTATTTCCATCCATTTGCTCTGAATAATCCCTGAGCTGCAGCAGTGCTCTCCTCTCTGCTGCTGTGAGACTCTCAGTCTGCAGTGGTGTCTCCCATCTGCCAAACATTGCAAATGTAACGGTCCTTTCTTTTCCGAAGGAGATGAGATCTGGGAGCCTGCCTACCTGTGTGGGAAGCTAAGCAACCTGCCTGCCTTTGCATTGTTCAGCAGACACTGAAATCAATTTTACAACAATTGCAACAGGACAGTAAAGGTAGCAGTAGCTGTAGCAGATTGCACTGAACCCAACACCTCCCAAACATTCATCAGTAAAGTCACATGATACCCCTCTTCACTCCAGGACCACTGGAAGGAGGACAATATGGGGTGTGATATAGTGAAAGAAAAAATGCAGCTTTGTGCAATGACAACAGGATGATAACTGTACCCTGCATTCACACTATCAGAGATGACTCATCTCTTTCTTTGTCAGTGACATAGTAAAAGTATTTGTATCCTAAACATAGTAAAAATGTTTGTGTAGCTTGATGCATTTGTCCACAGTTGTAGGACTCTCCTTGATGAGTGCTCCAAAAATACCCTTGAAGCAGGACTCTGAATATAGAGGCTGAAAGCAACAGGGGTGTGGACGCTTTCATGCTTTAAGATGATTGGAAGCATTTTCAAATGTGAATCCTACGAGCTTGTGCTGCCAGAAACAGCTTATTTTTCCTCTGTAAATGTTATCACAGGAAGGCATGAGGTAGAAATGTGAGCACAGGAGTTTAAAAAGGGGACGTGTCACTTGTATTTTCCAGAAGGAAGGCTTTAACAAGGGAAGTAGACAGACCTGTATTAAGAGTCGGATTTGTCCACAGAAACAAAGGTGTTTTTGTAGTTGAGAAGGCCAGCTTGAACACATAATTAATGAACATTTACTATGAGATACTGGGCTACCCTTCTGTGCGGTTTACTGTTTAAATTAAAGTAAGGCTTCATTTTGCAGAGGAATGATAAAAAACACCACAAAAATGAAGACAGATGATAATAAAAGGACGCATTGTAACTTTAGGACTCGGGGTGAATGCAGACCTATAAACTGACCATGTATGAAGAAACTAACTAGAAGAACTGATTTGTAACCTTATCTTTTACCTTGTCCTCAGTACAGCCAACTTAGAGCTGACACTCCAATTTAAAAATATCTATTTTTTTATTTAAAGTTAGAGAACACAAGGTGTACACAAGCAGAGAAGTCTGACTGAATAAATGCTCCCATTTACTCAGTGACCTTAAATGACTCTTGTGTTTGCTGATATTTAATACTACACTTTATAGAAAACAAATAAAGCATTCAGCAGCTACAAATGTTTTATTTCATGCAGGAATTTGGCTACAATGATGCAATTCTCCCAATATCAATAAAGAAATAAAGCTTTGATTCATGCATGTTGCAGAATACACATTTTTCCCCTCACCTGGTTGCCAGGTAGCTACTGACCGGTCTCTAGGCCTGTGTGACTGGTGCCTAAAATGGAGTCAAAGGGTAATTTTTACATAAACCAGAGGAGTTGCCCCCTGTTGGCCATTAGAAAGAAGGCAGGTTTAAGGCACTAGAAGTAAATAAAAAAAAAAACGAATTAAGGGTTATTTGCACAGATCTAGCTTTGGTCTACGGGTACAGTAAAATCTTCAGCATTATTTTCAGCAGGGAGGAAACGTGGTGAGACCCTGGCTGTGCTAATTGGAAAGTTACACCAATATATTTATTTGAACATTAAGCCAAGGATCTTATTTTTGTCTCATTTTGGTTGGACAACAAAAACAAAAGGAAACCTACCTCTTAAGCACTGCCCACCTGAGTCCTGGTGGTAATATACAAAAATACTCACAATATAAAAAGCACATTTGAGTCTTTGCTTCTAAAAGTAAACTGACGAATGACTCATAGTTCAGCATCTCTACCACTTTGTCAGCATAAAACTCTTCCAGTTGACTTATCGGTACAAAAGGGACTTTCTACTATCAGGCACACAGAAATCGAACCACCAACTAGTTGGATGACCTGCTCTAGCTCCTGAGCCACAGCAGCAAGTACAATAGAGGATTTACAAAACATATCTTATCTTACCAGTTTAAGTTCTCTGAGAGTTTCCTCTTAAAATATTTCAGCAATATTTTTGAAACCAACAAAAATCATTGTACTCTGATGCAGAAGTTTTACACATAACACTGATTTTATTTTCCAGATAATCCAGTCGTGGTTACGAAATCACCTTTATCTATTTTTGTATCTGAACTGTGGAAACCCTCATCTCTGATGTTAGGTGGTTGGTTTGAATCCTTGAGAAAACACTACTAATAAAATATGCTTTTAAGTTTAATGTTTTTGTCATATTATTCCAAAACATTGCTTCTATGCACAGCTTTACTTGTAGCAGTGGACTGATTGTGAGGCTGAGGGACCCAGGAGTCCTCTGGAGTGCTCCTAACTTCACACAGACTTTGGAGCTACTTATGGAGCTAAAAAGTTTTTTGAATTAATATTTGATCAAAAAAAAAAAAAAGAAGTGAGGGTTGGGAATTTAAATTTTTTGGGGGGCATCAGCATGGGGCTGGGGACTCCTCTCGTCCCACAATGAATTTTCTGCAAATCAAGGAAGAGCTTGTTGCAAAAAGAGAATACAAATAGTCTAGTTTGGATTATTTTGATTTACAATCAGACATCAAGCCAAAGGACCAATAGAAAGCAATTAGATGAGACATGAGATGCACATACAATTTATGATCTAGTTTTCAAATATGATTCTTCAACTAACATTGCCTTTCAACATGAATCAATTGGACAGCAACCACTAAAGACAGCTTTCTTGACATTTAGTATCCCAGAAAGAAATTAGTGTAATGCAACGTGCAATGGTGAAAATATGGCCCAAGACCACCTGCCAGTTCATATAAATGGGTACATCACAGGTTAAATATTTCTCAAAAAGACTGACCATCAAACTAGTGTAACAGAATTACAACAAAATGCTTCCTCAAGAAAAAAAAACTGGCAATAGAAAGCCAATATTAGAGGCAGACAGATTTATCAGATGATATCCACCGATCACAGATGAATGTGCTACTACTTTACCTCCGGCTGGACCACAGACTGGTACTATTTGACATAATGATAACGCCCTGGGCTTTCTTCAACCAGGTGTGTCATTAAAGGGACCTATTATTTTCAGCTATGTATTTTTATTCTGGGACTCCACTAAAGTTGCTTTGCATAATTCACAGCTCTAAATAATCCTTATTTATCTTATACTGGTCTATGAGGCTTTAAGGACCCTCCTTTTCAGCCAGAGCTGTGTGGCTGAGGGAAAAAAAAAACTGTCTAAAACTAAATGTTTAGAAGAGTCTGAAACCTGAGCTTTTGGCTCACAGGGAATACTTGTACATACATTGATCTCATTATTTGAAACTTTGCCATGTTTAATATGAACATCCATCATTGTAACAGTATATATGATTTTCAGTATGCAGTCCTGTGAAAAACTAAGTACACCCCATGATTCAATAGCTTGTAGAACCACCTTTAGCAGCAATAACATGAAGTAGTCAAGTCTACCACTGCAGCTTCGTTTAGCAGACTCTGTGGACTCAGTGGACTCAACTGCAGTTGAAAACATTTGTGTTTAATCGGGCCTTCTGTTGAGATTATTGTGTTATTAATGTTTCTATTGTGTTTTTTTTTTATTGTTTTAATATGGTTCTGTATTGTTTTTAACCGTGTTTTAATTTTCTATTATAATTTAGTGTGATCATTCCTAGTTTTTACTTATCTTGCTGTATAACGCTTTGTGACTTTATGTCTGTGGAAAGCACTCTATAGATAAACTTTACTTACTTACATTCTAATCATTTTCTGTATGACTTTATCAGACACCAGCAAAAACATCTGCTTTTATAGAGGTGGTCACACTTGCTGAGGATCAGTTAATCAAATGCATTTGATTAGCAGCACCTGGCTGCTTCTTAAGCAGTAAGAGTGTACTTAGTTTTTCACAGCACTGCATAGAGTACTGTGAAAACCCTTTCTTTTTAACATGATTGTATGTGACAAAAAATAAGGAAAATCACAACTGGTCCAATGTAAGTTTTCCACTCATTATTAGATTGGGTTGAGGTGCTGCAGACTCTGCACACAATAATTCTGCATCTTCCCTACAAGTCAAATGAGGACTTGCTCACTGATCCTCCTGACTCAGAACATGTACAGACATTTACTTGTGGTAGAAATAAAACAGCGTACATTTGCTATTGTTCTTCTAATAAAATGGTATTAAATTGTCTTTGTTTAGGTTTTAAAAAGCCTAAAATTAGATTTTAGCAGCATGCAGTAATCCTAAAATGCCATCTGTCTTGTACCTTCAAGGAAGAATGATTGTGAGTTAAATATTCCAGTGTTCCTTGTTTCAACTTGTAGTGAACCATGAGAGTACTGAATTATTAAAGTAATCAGTATGTTATTCTGTGCTGTGACCAGAGGCAAAGTTTGGATTTTAGTACAGTGAGCTGAATATTACAAAGCAGCCTGAGGAGAGACAAATCAGAAGGAGAAGAAAGACAGATTGCCACAGTAAAACGCAGCTCACTGAGCAGCACTGACACTTTCTGCTTACTGGAATAAAGCAAAGAGGGAGCACACATGCAGTCTGACATATTGGCCATTTAACAGAAGATAACAGAAGTCCAGAAAGCTACAGCTGTTTGTGATCATGTGACCTCTCCAAAGCAAGGAGGGAAAACTTACTAGAAGCAAACCTGTCAACATTTGTCCACCTCAGACACCCCTACAGTGTAAACTGCCCAGCTTTAATGGGTTTGAAAGAAATGGTCTAGAAACATAACAGTGACAGCTTAAAGTGGAAACTTTCTAAGACAGGCTCCCTTTTGTTCTGATTCTAATTTTCCACAAGCCTCATCAGATGTTTTCTCATAAAATTCTAAATTTCACAGCAATATAATGTAGCCCACCTCAGTTTAAGCCACCCACACTGATAAACATTTCACAGGTTTTTATCTCAGCAGTAAAATAAGAAGCAGAAACTCTGTACCTGATCAGAGGTTTTGCAGTTTCTTGGTTTTGGGGCCTTGCTCTTCTTCTTTAGTCTTCATGCTACATACCAACATTAACTGTGCATGCTGCCACCTGCTGTACATAATGACGGTAAAAACTATTTTTACATCCAACTTCCCTTTAGCTTCTGTTCCACTTTCCTTAAATCTTGTTCTTAGAATAAAACTCTCTATGAAAAAGTTGCATCTTATTAGCTCATATTTAACTATGACTTTTCAAAGTGAAGTCTTTACATTTATCCAGTACATATCTATTTAGACAATATCTTATATGAAATACATGTATTCACTCAATGCTCTATGACATAGACCCAATCTTGAAAAGGCAAATTGTCACTCAAATATATCTATTTATAAAACTCTAGCTCTAGACGATCAAATGGAAAATGTCAATTTTCCATAATGTCTTTTAATGCTTTATATCTAGATAAAACAGCTACTAATACAAATCTGTTTCCAAAACAGCTGGGATGTTATATAAAGCCTAAATAAAAACAGATTGCAATGATTAGCAGATCACTTGAAACCTACATTTAATTGAAATAGCACAAAAGCAACAAATAAAATGCTGAAAATGAGACATAACTGTTTTTTAAATATATGCTCACTGGAAATGTGATGCCAGCAACATGTTTTATAATAAAAGTTGTTTACCACTGTGCTGCATCATCTGTTCTTTTAACAACACTCTGTAAGTATTTCAGAACTGAGGAGACCAGTTGTTGTAGTTTTGAAAATAAAATGGTTTCCCATTCTTGCTTGATACAGGATTTTAACTTTTAACCTTTATATATTGTTGGGCATTAATGGGGCCTTCGGGGATACTGAATTTTTCTACTGTGCACTGACAACGAGCTAGAAGGTCCTGCTCTTCTTTAGCATGGAGGATGCAGCATCCATAATTTCCAAGAAATAACTTCAAATTTTGATTGGATTTATAATTACCACTTGTGGTCATCATTCATCAAAAGTCACTATTACTCACTTTAATAGCTAGTTTCAAGTCTGCTTTCAAGCAATAGTCAGTGCTCAAATGGACACTGCCACAGGCTTTCCTTGCAGCAGTCATTCCTTCTGTTCATACTGGACATTTAGTGGAAGTGATGGGGACAAAACATACAGTCCTCCTTAAAATCCAAATGTTTTCAAAAGTTTACCTGAAATTTATGAGGCTTCTGAGTCTGAGTTAAATTCCAAAGTCTTTCAAAGGGACACTAGTTTTAGTGCAAAATCCTTCTTTTGTTCCTCTAATGCAGCTTAAGAGAGAAACATAAGGAAAAAACAGCTGTAAATAGCAAAGCTTAATTGATCTAATTAAGACTGCTGAGGCTTCATATTACCTTCAAATAAACACTAAAATACATTTCTTCACAAAACAGGTGCTGGGAGTTTTGCTTCCCATTGCATCATTTTGAGGCATATGAGGAGGGGATCTCTAAAAAAAACAGCTCAGTGTTTGCCTGGTCCCCTGACAGCTGTGAGACAAAACCGTCAGCTCGTTTAACTTTCGAGAAGAGAAAAAGTTACAAGCAATAAAATGCACTTTGTTGCTACAGTCCTATGTGGTTGAGTTAGCAAACTTAAAAATAGTTAATATTCAACAGATGTTGCACAAGCTCAATCACGGACTTGTTGTACTATATGTGTTTTAGTGCAATTTTTGTGGTCACCTGGATAACAGACACATTTGACCTACATGTGACCCTTGCAGCTCATTTACGGCACTGACAAATTTTTTGTGGACCAAATTCCAAAACACACCTGACATTTGGCCCATATAAAGTGGACCTGTGGCTGAGTTGAGGCAGCCAGACTCACTCCTAGTGAATGCTTGGCCCACATTTGGGCCAAACATTCATTGCTATCTGGGCATATATCTATAATTAAATCTCGATATAAATATCTATATATAAATCTGTACAAAATATACCACAACTCAGTATTTTAATTATTCAACTCTACTAGAGTAGCTTTGCGTGATCAACAGTCCAAAAGTAATACTTATTTATCTTATACAGGACCTTTGTGCAGCTGCTCGGTTCTTCTTATGATTTAAAGGAGCAGTTTCAGACCTTTACTCGTTAGGCCACCCTTGCTTTAAGCCAACTTTCTTCTGATTGGCTGCCCATCACAAACAGAAGGTTTGAACAGCAGGTGGGTGGGGCTGCAGTGCAAGAGCTGTGTGCCTGAGATGTCTATTTAAATTCCCCTTAAAGATGTCCCTTCTGATTAACTTCATACAGAGCCAAAAGTGGAAAAACCTGCCAGAAACTGAGTGTGTAGAGCAGTCTGAGATTTTAGCCCACAGGCATTAACTGTACTTGTGCTGACCTCATAATATGAAACTTTGACCAAGTCTAATATGAACATCCATCACTCTAACAATCAGAATATATAACTTAAAAAAAACAAAATAGGTCCACTTTAAATCCTAAAAAAGGTTGTAACAAAAAGATTTTCCTATAATTTGGCTGAACTGATAACACTGAGGTTTTCACTCAGTTGCTCATCACAGCCCTGTCTTAGCTCCAGACTCAGCCCTCTGGCCCACTTCCAGCATTAATCCAATCCTCAGCATCATCCTGCACCGCTAGTTTCAGACCCCTGCACACACCCTGCCACCCTTCCAACACTCGGCCTGGCCTCCTCCTTCAGTTTGAGCTCTGTCTCTTACCCCTAAACTGTCAATCACCTGCTGCTGCAACCATGGATCCAGCGGACCGGTGGTTCTGTTTTCCACCTCAGGCAGCAAAACCAATTAGTGTCTGACAGTTGGCTGTGGAGTGGCTCCTCAAGTTTCCAAACTCTGTTTTTATTTTCTTCTCCCCTTGACCACAAAACAGTCTCGTCCTTTGACCCGTGTCAGTGCAGGTCATGCAGAAAGGAAGTCTCTGCAGGATACTTCATTGCTGTGATTCATGTGTCCCCAGGCCGTCCAAATCAGATTGTCTTTGTCCTTGCTTGCATTTCCAGAGGGGCTGTTTGAGTCCTCTAATGTGGTTTATCTTCAACCCCAAAAGTATATTTGCATTTCCTGACTGGAATTTTCACACACAAGAAATCCCAGAAAAGATGTAGCAATCATCAAAATTACCAGCAGAGTTTATCTGAGCTTCCTAAGCTGAGATGAGACCAGACACAAATGACCCTTGTGGAAGTGTTAATTTGCTTTAGCAGCATGTGTCTGTTTTATTTGCATATGAAATCTGTTTTATTGTTCTCTGATGAGACGTTTAGCTTGGTGGCGTTTAGAAAACACAGGTTTCCACTTCTGATTCCATTTGGCAAACACAACAGGAGTAGTTAGGAGACATCATGACTAAATGTTTATCTCAGTTTAAGCATACTGCAGCATCAGCAGTAGAGAAGCGAGGAGCTCTCAACTCTAAGTGTGGGGAGTACCAGTCACTGAATTCAGTCGGCATTAGTGATCTGTTGAAGGTTTCTTTTAAGAAAGAGGAGCCCTGGAGGAAGTTAACTGTTCAAAAAGCCATTTTGTAACATGATATACACACAAACTCCCCCAAAAAACATGAAAGCAAGAAAACTGGAAGCACTACTAATGGATTGGCATGAACGGATATTTCTCTCTACTTATTTACTTCTTATATGGTCAAGCAGGTAAGGGAGGATGCAAATATTCTTAAGGCTAATTTCTGACTCACTTGGCGAGGACAACTTGAATATTTCATGGTTGTGCAGGGTTAATGTAGTGCCTGGATTTATTTCAGCCCAAACAATCATTTTTTCCTAAACTTAACCAGATAGTTTTGATTCCTAAATCAAATCAAACTGCAGCTGAAAACACAGCAAAACTAAATGAAATCAAAGCATGACTCAGGACACGAATCTCGGTCTTCAGGTAGACAGACCTGAGATTTACAGAAAATTAAAAAACAGCAGCATTTGATGCTGCTTCATCCAAAGCTTTTTTTTTCTTTCATATGCACAGAAACAGTCCTCCCATAGAGAGTAATTCTACCCACAAAGGGTTTTATATACAGAAGAGGATGATATGCAATTTTGCAAATATGTGTCATACATAAAAATGGGACTGACTGAGTTTTGTGTCAGGAAATAGGGAATAACACCAGCATTTGTTTTGATTTTAGCCATTTTAACAAATGTGTATATAAAATAGCTCTGTTTATGTTTCCATCAGCATCTCCTCTAGCTGCTAAATTATACTTTCCAACCAGCTGCTAACTTTGGCTGTCTGCTGTTTGGTGCTGAGCAGGTAGTGCACAGTGCTTTTAAACACTAGAAAGAGTGGTGGGCTGCAAGCTGCAGCATTAAAACAAACAGTTAAAGGTGCTAAAACTCTACACAGTTTGGCAAGTAGAGGAAAACCCAGTAAAGTCAGATCCACCGGTAAAAGCCATTAGAAATTATTAGTAAAATCTCAAACAACTATACTATATAAAACAAATATAAATATTGATATGATATGTATAATCTTTCAACTACATGTAAATATAAAGTGCGAGCATTGACAGATGCTGAAAGGGGCTACCTGGCAGAGGACCATCAGCCTAAAGAGTCAGGGTGCCCCTGGTCATATACCAGAAATATAATGACCACAAAGACACAAACTGGCAACAAAGAGCTATAAAACAACCCAAATGAGCTACTAAATGACCACGAAGAAAAACAGAATGGCTACATGAATGCAAACAAAAATGATGAAAATGAGACACAAAATGTCACAAATGTGACACAAAAGAAGGAGATAAACAAGCAAAATGTGGCAAAATAAAAACAAATTACCCAAATGTGACACAAATTTAGAACAGAGAAGCAAAACAGTCAACATTTTACACAAAATGAGCTAAATGCAAATTATTATGAGAAGAAAGCAGACCTGAGACAGCCCCCCCCCCCAAAAAAAACAAAAACAAAATGAGAATAAAATGGATGCAGAAAGAGAGCAGAGACAAAAAAGATGCAAAATAAAAGACACACTGAACAAATAGAAGCAAAATGATCAAAATGAAACCCATAATAGGATAAAATCTGAAAAACAAAGAGGTGCAAAATGACCCAAAACATCTGCAAAATGCACAGCTGGAGACACAAAATAACCACAAATAACGCCTATGTGATTTCCCTGAATGACGTGCTCCTCTGTGGAGCGAGAGGGGACCCTTTCAGGTGCCAGGGGCCTGTTGTTTCACAATCCATGTATGAAACATGGAACACTTTTCTAAACTAGTCAGGTTTTTCCACAACAAAGTAAGAAAACTGCTGTGTTTTTTAGGGACCTGAATGTGCACAGAGGTGTTAAGACTGCAAAGATGGTTTCCCAAAACTGTTGCCACAAACATGACAATTGCTGCTGCAGTATTCCCACATGCAACCCATATAACATACATAGAAATGCACAGGATTCACTGTGCATGGAGCTAAAGCTGTAACAGATATAACAAGGTCATGTTAGTTGAGTCTGAAAGCTTTTTCTGTCTGTCATGTCAGACAGGTGAGTCATAACACCTGAGGAGGTTTGTTCCACAGAGGACAGCCTGTCTCTGACTGCATATCCACAGCAGGGATGAAGCAGAAAAACAGAGGCAGAGAGGGACTGAAGGATCTGACTTTGTGTATAGAGGGACTGAAGGATCTGACTTTGGGTATAATTCTACTACAGTCTGGAGATCAGTCTCTCTGTTTGGATCACATGTAAGTGGGAGATGACAACAAGAAGAAAAACAGCCAGAAAAGAACAGAAGGGACAGTTGGAAAAGTAAAAAGAGATGCTGGCAGGGATTATTAACAGAAAGGACACAGTAACACAACCAGACTCACGGTAAAAAGAAAGTTGTCGAGTGTTTCTTTGGATTTAGAATAAATGCCAAATGATTGGAGAGAACAGAGAGGTAGAAACATCACCAGGGAATCTCTTACTTGAGGCAAAGAGAAGCAGTAGAGAGGAAGAGAGATAAATGGAGAGCCTCTGGGGAGCTGCACAAAGGAAAAAGCAAAACTGTTGCCCTCCTTCACCTTGACAGCTCCCTCCTCCTCTGTGAATTTTCTTTCTCCCTTCATCTGTGACGTCCACTTTCTCACACCAACACTTCTTCTTGCCCATGTTTCTCCCATCTTTCCACCAAGTGAACTTTTTATTGAGGGTTTATCCATTAAATTAAATTGCTGTCACAAAAATAAGATTTATAATACAAGACATGGTGTGTATAACTGTGAATGTATCAAAATACTGTTCATGTGCGCCTACAAAGCTTGAAGGTTTATTAAGTGCATATTTTTAGTAATATTTGTACCATATTTATTCCACGTTTTGAACTTCATGTTGACTGTTAGCACATGTCAAATTTGAAACTTAAAGAAAACAAGTTGGATCTATGCAAATATTTCACTTCACACTTCACATAGTAAGCTCACTGTTGCCAAGTTAGTCTAAAAGATAAAACAATATGTATGTACGTAAAGCAGATCTACTTTATTTATACAAAGTATAGGGTCCCTGGCTGTATACATGCATATACATCCATATTCTAGCTATGGGACAGTTACAAAAAATATGCAGGAATATTTGTTATAGACATAATTATCTATCGTCAAATTTAAAAGGCCCCCCCATGCTGGAATTAAATCACACTTCCAGAGAAATTTAAGCCTTACCATCACTTAGGAGAAATTTATGACTCTAATTTGTGAAAATAAGACATTAAATTCCATCTATGTGAGCATGAGCATCCTATAAAAAAAAGTTTCACCAATTTTGCAATGTTTCAGGGAGCCAGCTTACATCTCAGAAAGATTTGACTGAAGTAAAAGTGAAAGTGTGTATTTTTGTAAAATAATGCACATTTCATTTTACTTTCCCTATTTCAACACAATTTGAGCCAAACTGAGAAAACCATATACCATGTACCAGTAGCTTTAAAGATCACCATTTGACATAATATCACAATTGTTTAATCTTACAAAATTCCCCTTTAAAGGGAAATATATAGCTGATCATTATCTGATGCATGATGCATTTCTGCACATACTTTCCCTCTTTCGCTCTCCACACAGTTTCCTGTTTATGTGCAAGCAACCAAAGACTGCTCATCTGTTATCAGTCAACAGCAGTAGGATTACAGGTGGACTCCAAGTGGAAAGCAGCTCCATATTTAGCTTGGCATGAGAACTTTCTTCTGATTGGCTGGTCCTCATAAACAAAAGGTTTGAACAGCTGGTGGGTGGGGCTTCTGACCTGATCTCTTCTGATCTTTTGATATAGCCAGGATGATCCCTCTCTCTGACATCATACAAAACCAATATTAGAAAAAAATGGAGCATTTGGCTCACAAGTATTACTTGCACATATAAACTAATAAGACATTGTTGTTTGAAACCTGGCCATGTTAAATGTAAGAATCCATCACTGTAACAGTATAAATATTGGTAAAAGTGTAATAGAGCTACTCTAAAGGTTTACATCTATTGTTTTCAGTGCTTCTCTGTTCTCTCATACATTATATGCTCTAATTTTTCCAAACTACAATGCCAAAAAATAAGGTGTCTGTGTGTGTGTTTGTGTGTGTTTGTGTAGTAACATCAGGCAAGCTAATGATCAGGCAAACAGCTTCAGGCTGTTGAACAGCAGCAGCAGCTTCAACAGCAGCTGGATGGACTCCCACTGGACTCCACCCGAGCATCCTCCAGCAGTCCAAACCTCATCAAACATTCAAACACTGATACCAGAACTGGACAATCGACCGAAATGATTAATGGGACTCTGCTGTTTCCACATGGAAACGTTTCACAGCTGTGATGAAAGCGTCAAAGGGGATGATAAAGGAATAAAACACATTCTATGAGTGACTTTAACTGTGTATGAAAGAGAAGAAAAGAGTCACAGAGTGACACAGGGGGATAATGTGAGACAAAAGAAAGGGCTGACAGGGGAAGGGGTGAGGAGGAAGAGGAGGGAGGGAGCTGATGCGGCTTCAGAGACTCGGCTGGAAGTTCGTTCATTCGTCTGTCTGCTGATAGAAACATCACAGCTCCATCCTCTCTGACTGAAGGTCTGCTATCAGTGGGCTGCAGCCTGTTATGGGAGACAGAGAAAGAAAAAAGAGAACAGAAAAAACAGAATGAAAGTGAGGCAGAAAGAAAGACACAGCCGGGGTTCAGAAGCTTAAAGTTCATTATGCAGATTGCGGCGCTAAAATGCTTCCATTCTGCGAGTCTAATTTCTCTTTCATGGTCTTTGTGAGTGTGGAGTTCCTCCATTACAGGTTAGCAAAGAGCAGCGAGGTCAGAACAGAAATGCAATGCTTCCCTGTGAGTTCGCCATTTTGATTTTTCCATCGGCTTTGAGCAGAAGTACAGTGAGCGAAAGTTACAAAAGGCAGTGTGTAGGTCTCTGAGCCAGCGCTTTCTGTTTGGGTTTCTAAAAAAATGAATATAATGTGACGGAAATAAACATGCACACAAGCTCAAGGTCAGGCAGTTACACACACAGACTCCTGTGCATAAACAAATAAGCTTTTTTATCTTCTTCTTTTACTTTTTTCTGCAGCAGACACTGTAATTTAATTCACTAATTATAATCAGCATTTGCTTAAGGCGGACAAAGCAGCGCTGTACTGTATATGTATTATGCTAATACAAGATAGAGCAGTTAACTTGTAAAGCTGTCTGAGCATTGTTCTGCCTATTAAAAAAACAATGAGGTTGTGCTGTGTGGGAAAGAAAATATATGAAGTGGGAAGAAAGGTCATCTGAAGATCTGAAAACTTTTCCATAACATATTAATCAAATTGTAGAAGAACCATAGTAAGCTATAATAAAAATGTAAAGTAATGAATATTCAATAAAGTATTTCAAGCATTAAGTAGAATTTACAAGTCCATAATCCATCTGTGGATGACTTACATGCTGTTTGAGTTTTAGAACAAAAGATGTAAAATGTAAATGTAAAATGAAAATCCACATTCTTTACTTTAATGCATGTCGACTAATTGTCCAATTAGCCAGTGAGTGTGCTGATGGGGGAGGAGTGGGAGAAAAACTGAAAATTAAAAACATTATGTTACATCTGGAGATGTTGCAGATGGTTTGCTATGGTGGGATTTAGGAAATATGCTTCATTTTCCTACTGAGAGACAAAAGAGACCCAGCAGTCGCTTATCGTAGTGTGCCATAAAGAGTGGAAATGGGAGAAAAGCCAGACTGACTTTGTCCAAAGGTTAACACACTAGCCTCCTTTTGTGTTTGATGGTTTTCTACCAGCAGAGATTAAAACACCTAGAAATCATGTTGTTGGACATGTACTGTAATTGTTTAACCAATTACATTTAGATAATTGGTTGGATTTCTAGGAAGCAGTATTTTCTTTGGAGAGGAATAAAGTGCCACATTTATAAAAGGCAATAAAAGACTCCATAGTTCAGAGCCAGACTTACATCTCTGTTAAACAGGCATCAAAAGCACTTTTGTTAACCCTCTGAGCTCTAGTGGCTTAAACATGGTCCTACATAGAGCCTACAGACAGCACATGTTGTAGCTGTTTTCTTTCACCAGGGGGCAGTGTCACAATCAACGGTTCTGTGGGCTACTCTTGCTTGTGCTGCTGGACCTTCAGCCTGCTGCGGAGAAGAGCAAAATTATAACACACAAAGAACTGAAGTGAAACCGAGTGCCTGCACTGCAGCCACTGTCTATGCTTTTATTTATTTATATTTTTTAAAATCTTTGATGTTTTTTCTTGCTTCTCCCATTCATGGAGAATTACACTGTCGCCCCCTTTCCTGTTCTGGCTCACTTTTCAACCAATCAGCCTTCAACCTACCTGTGTAGGCTCTGCGTATGCAAATACCTACGCGAACTGTAAATCCTGCATCAGTAGTCGTCAGTGACGACCCCAAACCTAACCCTAACTCTAACCCAAGACAATCAGAATATGTAATTTTTGTTTTTATGAAACTGTTCTTCCAAATATGGGCAATCAGGGAACAATGAAAATAATCATTCTAACTGACAAACATCAAAAACTATTCAGATTTTTTTTTTCCCATTCTGCCTTTCTCCAAATTATGGGGCTAAAACAGGATTAGGAGAAAACATTAAAACAGCCTTTTTGGCTGGCAGATAATAAATAATAATCTGCCATGTCTACCAAATTCATGGAGTTTGGTAGACATGGCAGCACTACATGTGTCATGGTACAATTCAATTTTCCAATGTGTGGCCCTTCACTTTATCTTCGTCAGTATTGCCCACCCCTGACCTACAGCTCTGTGAAACTGATTGTTTTGAGCTGTAGTGAACCCAAACTAAAAGTGTCAGTCTGTTCCCTTTACTTCATGCTGTAGTGATGCACAAACTGCAGCTCCAGCTTATGATGCGTGATCAGTCTCCAACAGCTAGAAGCTTCTGTGTTCGTGTACTTGTTTTGCACCTTGAAAATGTTACTCTTGACCAAAGAACAGGATCATTGTCATGTTAATATCTGTCTAGTTGATCCTAATCACCACATTCTGCACTGGTAATGTGTTTGCTGAGAAAACACTGTGCTGAATTGATGAGGATTACTTCAAGCTGCTTGGATTAATTTGTGCCCACAGCTGCCGGAGTAAACAAGGAGATCACGAGATTGGAAAGCAGTGATTAGATTCTCTCTTGAAATGTAATGTGGGTTTCAAAAGTCAAGACATGAAGCAGACTAAAGGTGTCAAGACTGGACTGAGAAAAAAACCACAGCACAAACATATGCCAGTTTGTTACAATCCTTTAAGGGTTTAACACTATCATTTCCCCCTTCAGACCTGGAAAGAACTTTTTAATAACCATTTTGGCCAGATAGAGAAATAATTAGATCAGCTTCCCAAATTACACTGAAACAGTTAATTAAGGCTGAGTGGGAGTGGATTCGAGGTCTTGGCAAACAAAAGATTAATATTCTTCTGTTTACTCACACACACTGGATAACAGATTACCCATGAGCCTCTGGGGCCAGGCCAAGGCATGCAGGCAGAGTCGTGGGTGGTCAGTTAGTTGACACAGTAACAAGCTGCGAGCCAGCGGCCTTCTGGGAAGGCGGCATCCCCGACAGCCTGCGGGCTGAATGAGAAACAAGCAATGCGAGCATTCAGACTCATGATTAATGGCTGCTGGTGGTTTTACAGCAACGAGGAATATAAGAGTAAATGATACTATGGGTGGGTGGGTGTTAGAACAGAAAAATAACAGCAGGTATTATAGGAGTGTTGTTAGAGGAAAAACAAATTGAGGTACAGAAACATTTGTTGATCCATATGTTTGGGTATTGGGCTGCAGAATAATGAGAAGGTCTCAGAATCTGAACAGAAATGACCCAACAAAGAGTGAACTGAAGAGAGGTGAGGCTCCTGGGAAATCAACATAATAAAACCTTCTCAGCTGAAAGCACAGACGGACGGACCGCAGAATGATTGTCTTTCATCAGGCTGTCTGGCTGACGACAGTGTGGACAAACACAGCGGCTTCTGACTGAGGATTTAAGCAGCTTGTAAAGACATAATAGTGGCGTTATACAGTGTTTGATGGACTATAACTGTTCTATTGCTTTAAGTCCTCTGTGGAAGACAGTCCTGTATGGTTCTCATTGAAATTGCTAAGTGGAAAAGGGGCTTTACAGGGCTCTTTAGGAGGCTCTTAAAATGGCAATTGACACTGCAACCTCATCCTCAAATCCTTTTAAAGATTCAGACAGAAAACAGTTCTGATATATTTAATCAGATTTAATAATTTAATTTAATAAATTTAATTAATTTAATCTCACCTTTTGTTTAGCTCGTCTTTCTATGAAGCGTAATTGGATTATATATAAAGACCAGGAAACAACCACTGCCACATTGAGAATCACAGTCTCAATCAGCTTTTTCTGATGGTTTATTCATTATGGTTTAGGCCAAAGAGAGTATATAAAAAATGGATGTAGCTTCCAGATCTGAAAAGAGAAAGGAACGTGGAAGTGTCTTAAACCTGCATTCTTTCTAATGGCCAGCAAGGGGTGACTCTTCTGGTTGTAGAAAGAAGTCTGATTGTATAGATGTCTATGGGAAAATGAACCTTTGGCTCTTTTGATCTAAGATCGCAGTAAACACTTTTCTGATGAGATTATGGTCTCAATCAATAGTTTCAAGTCTTACTGAATAATAAAAATCTAAAATGTAATACAGTGTCAAAAAGGAAAAAGCAGGGTATCCTTTAGAATGAGCCTACTATGTTACTGTAAAGTTACTACTGTATAAGTGTGATGTGTCTTGCTGTTTTACAGTCAGAGTCGCCTCTCACTCACACATCTGGTTTGTATATAGTCTATGATTCAGAAGCAACGACTAAAAAAGTATTTTTGCATGGCTAGAATTCAGATTAGCAGAGGTTAGAATAACCTAAGGGTTTGTTGTAAAATGATTTCAGTAGAAATTTGTCATGCTTTCAGTGATAACCACACAGTTAAGGTTAGGGAGCGACTGTGGTCATGCTTTATAAAAAAAATCATTGACAGGTTTTGGAAAATGCGCAGCAGTCTCCTGTGTCTAATATTTTGTCCAATGACTTAAAAAAAGCTGGGGCTGTGTCCCGAGAACATAAAGCACAGTTTCCATATGGCAGCTGAAAATGTTTCACAGCTGTATTAGCTGTATGGCAATGAGCATTTAAATCAAAATGCATTTGTCATTTAACCATGTAAAAATTAGCACATGCAGAGGAAATGGAGCAACAGATGAGCATAGCCACAAAGATGTAACCCATTGGTTTGTGTGCTAAAGTTCTGAAACCTCGAGTTTGGCAGTTTGGCCGTTGACATCATGGCTTTTACCAAAAAGTGAGGTGTGGTTCTGGCAGAGAACCCAAGGACACTGTGCACACACATATGGTAGTGACTTGTCAATCACAAGGTAGCCACACCCTAAACCACAACCTACTTTACCATCTATTTTACACTACATGGAAGCACAATTTACAACATCAGTATAATGTTGTGTTAAATAAGACGCCAACCTAGGTCATTTCCTCATAAACTTCTATATAAATAGACTTTTTCCAACCGGGGAGCCACCCCTTGCTGGACATTATAGAAAATCCAGGTTTAAGACACTTCCTCATGCATGGCTTCACTTTTTAGCATCAGTGGATATGTCCATCTCATACATTATTGCCAAAAGTATTCACTCACCCATCCAAATCATTGAATTTAGGCATTCCAATCACTTCCATGGCCACAGGTGTATAAAATCTAGCACCTAGGCATGCAGACTGCTTCTACAAACATTTGTGAAAGAATGGGTCGCTCTCAGGAGCTCAGTGAATTCCAGCGTGGTACCGTGATAGAATGCCACCTGTGCAATAAGTCCAGTCGTGAAATTTCCTCACTACTAAATATTCCACAGTCAACTGTTAGTGGTATTATAACAAAGTGGAAGCGATTGGGAACGACAGCAACTCAGCCACAAAGTGGTAGGCCACGTAAAATCACAGAGCGGGGTCAGCGGATGCTGAGGGGCATACTGCCCAGAGGTCGCCAACTTTCTGCAGAGTCAATAGCTACAGACCTCCAAACTTCATGTGGCCTTCAGATTAGCTCAAGAACAGTGTGTAGAGAGCTTCATGGAATGG
>VUQI01027556.1:0-17205 GCA_015106735.1 Paratilapia polleni
AAGACATATCCTGGTGAAAAAGGACACCAAGATTCCTCACAGTGTCCCTAGAGGCAAAAGTAATGCCATCCAGAGTAAGTATCTGGTTAGATGTCATATTTCTAAGATTTTTAGGGCCAAGTACAATAACCTCAGTTTTATCTGAATAACCTCAGTTTTATCTGAATTTTATCTGGGCTTTGTCCCGACTGTCACAACTAATGAAACTGAAAGCATGTCAGCCTGTGTGTGTGTGTGTGTGTGTGTGTGCTGGCTGAGATCCAGCAGGAAATGAATGAAGTTTTCCTGGCTGAGTGAACTTTGACCCTGTTTAACTGCCTCGGTTGCCTACTGGCTCTGATACAGGCAGGCAGAAAGTGCAGAAAAGCTCAGAAATGCCAAGGAAGGCAAAATTCAGCAAATATTAAAACTAGAAACTGATTTAAAGCAGAAACTCTGCAGACAGATCTGAATCGGTCTTAATACAAGACTTGGGCTGCATCGGTTTGTTTATACCTTAATGCCTTTCGATGGCTGAAGCCCACCGTAGCTCAGCTCCGTCTCCTTCAGTAGCTCACATACATGAAGTGTGTTTTAGACTCTGTTAAACAGCTGTGACCTCACACAGCAGCAGGAGCCAAACTGTCTGCACACTCAGTGCAGACGTGTCATTGTGATCTAATGTAACCTCACTGAACACGACTTTCAGGCCTTCTCAGACCTTCTTCAGGGTCATTGAAGTCTAGAGGCTTCATCCTCTGGAGAGCAGGAATGTGACTGAATAATTTTATATGATATTTTTCTCTTGTGTACAAATGTGTGAATATTTTGTGCTGGTGGTCTTTTTCTTCCACAGTGAGCTGTGAACCGGTTTTTAGGTTTCTGACCTCTGATGTGATCGTGCAGGTTAAAGTTTGGTCTCTGTAAATGAATCCGTGTAACAGGCACTGCTTTCTCTCTCTCTCTCTCTCTCTCGAGTCAGGCAGGAATTTTCAGTCTCATTACCAGCCGGTGTGGACTCAGTGGGATGTTCCTCCTCCTCTCTGTCTGTCTGTCTCCTGGTAGAAGCTGGACCGCCAAGCGTCACCTCTCATTTGTCTGCAGAAACAAGGGCACAGTTATATAATTACATTCCTCACATACTTTTCACCAAAAAAAAGAGTTTTAACGAGACTCATTTTCAGCCTTTTTATGTAGGTAGAAAACTCGGCTGTTCCACGGTCACACTGGGAGCTGGCCAGTACAACCAGTCCAGCAGTCTGATCCATTAACACTTGTTTATTCCTTTGGTGTGACTGTACAGTCATGCAGGTGAAGTGTATTGTGGTACTATACCTTGGATTTATCCCACAGGTTTTACCTGAGTCGTGTTTTTCGACCACAGAGCAGAAAATTAAAGAAACAGCCACGAATAATCAAATTTTGGCATTCTTCTTTTAGCCACGGAGGTTTATGGGTAATAAATTTTAGCAGTGCATTTGCTAAATGCTGGTTAGTAGATTTATTTACCATGATTACAGTTTTAGCGTGTTTGCTATGACGCTCAGGTCTGGCTGTACGTTTGCAGAGTGACAAATGAGGGTTAGTGTGTAGGTGATGTGCAGTAGTGGATGGACACGTGTGTGGTAGTAGTGTCAGGTGAGATGACCTAAGCAGGCCGAGTGCGGTGTTTTCCCAGTGTGAGTTTCCATTTCTGCAGCTGCACAGGAAGCTTCTGCATCGAACTCAGGGACTCTGTCTTTACACCAGAAAACAATCGAGTTTGTGACTCAGTCGCAGCTCCGCCCGTTCACTTCCTGTGCCGTTAAAGCAGCAGGTATTCCCCGTGTCACCTGTGCACTCACACACACACACCCGCTGATTATGTAAGAGAAGAATACCAAGTGTTTCTGGTAAAACCCTTCATTGTACTACGATTTCACTGAATCAAACAACTGATTTAACCTGAAATTCCAGCGATGAAGGTTTAGTTTCATTCAAGCCTGAATTTAAGTGACTGAATTCCTGTAAACTCTCTGAACTCAGCTTCAGTGTCTGAGGCCTTTCATTTCAGATTAAGCATTACAATATGAAACGTCTTTTTATCAGAATAGATATCGGATTTGGGACTTGCATGGTGTCCTGAGTTTGTCTTTTCCAGTTTGAACTGAAATTTTGCACTAAGCATCTGAAATCTATCGATTTCTACTGGACTGGAAACACACCGTCTCAATCAGGAGAGGGCTTTAACGCTCCCTACACATCAAATAATCGTCAGAAAATCCAGATTTCTTGAACGTGAACTGTTTTTTGGACCTTGTAATACAAATTATTTATAAGTATTTTGTTGTATGGTATATCACATATTTATGTCAAGAAAAAAGAGTTCATTAGATTTGGAACACGGCACAACAGCACGGTGGCGCGGTGGTCCAAAGACATGCAGTTAGTGGGGTTAGGTTAACTGGTGATTCTAAATTGGCTGTAAGTATGAATGTGAGCGTGAATGGTTGTCTGTCTCTCTGTGTTAGCCCTGTGACAGACTGGCGACCTGTCCAGGGTGTACCCCGCCTCTCGCCCTATGGCAGCTGGGATAGGCTCCCACCCGCGACCCTGAATAGGATAAGCGGAAGAAAATGGATGGACGGAAAAATATCGCAAAGTCAAATCCATATATCTCCTAAGATAAAAGTTAAATATTTAATTAGTTTAGTTAAATAATCAAATCATTAAAGCCATCACTATAGTAGCCATAAGGAACCATGCACCATGAATCTGAATGTGCCAGTTTAGCTCACTGGTTGAGAAGGCAACTGTTTGTCACATGGCTGAAATGCTCCAACTCATGTTCTTTTGCTGTGTATCTTCCCCTGCTCTCTCTCCTCTTTCCTGTCTAATCTTCACTGCTGCACTGTCCAATAAAGGTGGAAAATACCCCCAAAAATCTAACTTTAAGCTGCTTCAATACAGTGAATTTTTCACGATAAAATATTAGTAACAATAAAGACTTTATTTGTAGCATAACTTTATCAACCTTTTAACGTCCATGTTTCACCATTTCACTGGTGAAACATCAGGTTAAGGTTAGATTTTTAACATAGTCCAACTAAAAGCAAGCCTCCCAACTCTGCAACCAGCCTGGAACGAATACATCATTTTGAGCCAGAATTTAATTTCTATGGCCACTAAGACAAAAACTGCATGTACAGAACAGCCAGTCTACTCCAACAAAAAACATTTCAAATGTTAAAATTAGATTTAGATCAATATTTCCTTGGTATGAACTAGACTCATTACTGCCTGCAGTACACAGAAAATCCCTCAGTGGGCAGAAGACAAGTGTCAGATTGCTTACAACAGTTTTTTTTTTTTTTCAGGAAAGCATTGATCATGTTGATGGTGCAAAGGTCTCTGAATCTCATCTATCAAATATGACACACAGCTCTATGCTAAACATGCTTTTCTTTGCCTACATGCCTGCAAGGTGTGCTTTAGAAATCTTGAATGCATTTCCCCAGTGATGGTGGAGGGCCTCTCATAGTCTATTGAAATTTCTGCTGGCACACAAACTAATTCTTATTGACTGCCACGATCTGAAAGACCCAGTAATGATGCATCAGTTTGTCAAATAAGGGATTACTAATTCAATTCAAAGCAATAGTTGCCTCAAGACGCTTTATATTTTAGGGTAAACACCCTACAATATCTAGACCCTACAATACTAATCCCAATATTAAGTTTTTACCATTTTTTTTATGTTTCTAGAGTCAATGGGCAGATTTTTAGGAGGTGGTATGTGGGTTAGGCTTAGGGTTAGGAGGTGCATCAGTTAGATTTTGCAAATATAGCATTACCTGCAGAGGGAACACAGGCTGAAATTGGTTTAAACCAGTGAAGTGAGGCATGCAGGGAAGACAAGAGTCCAAACACTTCGGTAGGCCCAAAGGCTGTTTTCTGAGTGTCTGACATTTATTCTTTACATGTATGTCAGACCTGCTGCCCTGCAGGACTGAAGGCCGCTGCAGCTGAGAGGAATGTTAAATCTCTCTACAATACTAAAAATCTTAGAAATATGACATCTAACCAGATACTTACTCTGGATGGCATTACTTTTGCCTCCAGTGACACTGTGAGGAATCTTGGAGTCATTTTTGACCAGGATATGTCTTTCAACGCGCACATTAAACAAATATGTAGGACTGCTTTCTTGCATTTGCGTAATATCTCTAAAATTAGAAACATCCTGTCTCAGAGTGATGCTGAAAAACTACTTCATGCATTTATTACTTCTAGGCTGGACTATTGTAATTCATCAGGTTGTTCTAAAAGCTCGCTGAAAAGCCTTGGAGGTGGACCAGTTGGAGGTGTTTCCCCTCATCCCCAACCGGTCGCGGCTCCCTGAGCCTGGTTCTGCTGGAAGTTTCTTCCTGTTAAAAGGGAGTTCTTCCTTCCCACTGTCGCCAAGTGCTTCTCATAGGGGGTCGTCACCCCACAATATAAAGTGCCTTGAGGCGACTGTTGTTGTGATTTGGCGCTATATAAATAAAATTGAATTGAATACTGTAATGTCTTTACCTGGCTCATGAAATTCCTCAAACTCCTACATACCAGGTGTTTTAAAGGTTAGTGATGTAGTTCTTAGCATGTAATCAGTGTGTATTTTATTATTTTGTAATAACATGTTTTTAAGATTGTTAATATTTGTTTTCCTGCAGGGCATCAGTGATGTTGCTTTTGTGAGTGTGTGCTTCCTCCAAGAGTTAAAAGAATTGTGAAAAATTTCCTGCAGTCTGAAAGCACCTCATGTGTTTGTTTAATCACCAACACCTACTGATGTTGATACTGATTTACTCAGGATTAATCCCAGTCAGGCAGTCAGGGCAGGATTGGCAAACAACATGGATGTTAATTCCTTGCAGTGAACATTTTTGGAAACTGTGAAATGCATCAGTTCACTGGAAGAGTAGGTATAAACAGTAAAGCTGAATATCTGTAATAAAATGTTTTACTACTTCTCCTCGATTGTCATCCAATATAAATCAGTGTGTTTAACACAATAAAACAACTGAAGGATCATAAAACAAGAGAAAGCAGATCTTTCATGAGTACATAACTGATAGCTTTATAGAAATGGTTTCTGTTTCAGGTGAAACTGATCTCAGTCAGCATGCAGTTGGAGTTCGGTGGGTGAAAAGTTCCACACGCTGATTCATGAACAAAGAAGACGGTCCAAACGAGGGAAAAAGTCACCTCACAAATCCCGGTGGAAGCTCGATGTGTTACTGAGCTCAGAAACTGAGAGGAACTGCCACATCAGTGAGCACCATACTAGCCTGATTATGCTGGCACTTTAATTAAAAGATCGAATCTTTAATTGCTTAAGAACGTGGCAGTGTCCCATCAGGCTTCCTGTCCATCGTTATAAGAGGTTTGATTGTTGCAGAAGCTGCTTATGACTGAGAGTTTAGATGATAAGTTAAGCTGCAGGTGCAAAGTAGTTCACATGCTGTTTGCACTTTTGTACTTTACACTTGCTTTTACTTTCTAATTTACCTTTTGCCTGCTGCTTAGGTTTAAGCACTTAAAAACACTTAGTGTGGTGCTAAAGTGCTAAAAACTACTTGATTAGGTTTAGAAAAAGATTGTGGTTTGGGTTAAAATACCGTGTACACCGTGTACATAACAAACTTGCCAAAATGACATAATTTTACACCCCGGGTATGAGAACATCCTGATTTTTCCTCTGCCTCCCTTTGTGAATCTTGTTTGTGTTTACTCAGCCTCAGTAGCACTGCAGAGCTGAAAACCCTCATGTATGTGTAATTTTTGCAGCCACTGCCTGTCAGCCTATTCTGTCTTTTACTGCTGAGGAAATTTGGTGTTTAACACTAAGCTGAATTGTGTTACTTATAAAAGCTCTTCAATATGTTGTTCATATAAAAAATAATTAGCTTCTTTTGAGGACTGAAGCTTGTTAGAAAAGCAAACTGTCACAGCTTTATTAATGTTAAGCTGCTGTTGACTGTAAATGGTATAACAGCATGGTGGAAAGTAGTCCTACAAGAAATAAAGGTGACGGTATCATCTGCATACATGTGAACACCTGCTGCAACACGAGATGGAAAGCTGTTTAGATATGAACTGAAAAGATGTGGACCAACAACAGACCCTTGTGGGATTCCTGTCAAGTCTTGCCACTAAACTGAAACAAAGTGCTAAATGAGGATAAAAAGGTCTGCAAACCTGCAGAGAGAAGCAAATCTCTGCAGATTTGGCACTGCCAGAGACACCTTTCACACACCTGTGTTATTCAAGTCATACTGAGCCAAACTATTTCCTGCTTCTAGGCACGTTTCCTACAACATAACCCTTCTTCCTGCATGCATGACTATTCCCCAGTCATTTAGTACAAATACTGTGCATCTAATCCAGACAGTCATCTCTTAGCATATCTTATTTCTGATCTGGCTTTACTTTCTGAAAACCCCGAAGACTCCGCCAACATCACCTATTCCACCCCCTCAATCGGGAGTTTCCAGTTACGCTGATCCTTAAACAAGCTTGTTTGATTTCCTGTAAGTACATACAGAGTTAGACCCAAGATAAAGTGTTTGGGTATCTCTCCAATTGCCCTGATTTATATTTCCTCCCTCGCTCATCATCAGCTGGTTCGACCATGACTCACTGGCCTCTGAGCCAGGACATTCATAAAGCTGGCCCATGGGAGGGATGAGAAAAAACCCAGCAAAACACAAACAACTAAACTTTGCTATTATATTTCTGTTTCATTTAGAGAAGACGATGAAAGTATTTGACTTTAGATCCACACAATCCTGGTCAGAGGCTGAACCACCTCAGCCACCCTTTCTCTAAGGCTCAGCCCAGACACCCTTTAAAGGAAGCTCATTTCTGCTGCTGAGGAGTCATACAAAGATGTTCATGGATGCAGATGGATGTTTAGGTAACCCAGAAAGTAGGCCTATCCCCAGATAATTCCCAATGCAGTTAGCAAAATGTTGGATAGTTGTAGTACCACAAAGTGTTTTTGAGGTCCATGCAGTATTGTCTTAGAAAACTTCCATCTAGCCTTGATCTGACACCGAAAAAGCCCCTTTTAGCATCAGATCAAGTGAAAGTGTTAGAAGTAAGAAGATTGTGTCATGGTTAGGGGTTTACTAGGAAAGAGGACCCAATAATGCAGACCACACCCATACAGGTAGCTAGACTTAATTCTTTATTAAACGAAAGACAAGTAATTCAAAATGAACAAGATACTAAGGCAGGCAGGCGGCACAGAAAACTAACCACAAAACAAAGATGGTGATAGAGGGGAAAAACAAACTAACAAGAGAGTAACAGCTAAATGGGGGAAACAACATTACTCTAAACTAAAGAACATTACTCAACCTGCGACGAGGAGTACACAGAAGGCAGGGACTCTGGAGCTAATGGGGAAACAGACACACTAACATACAGAACTCCCGGGGACTCTATAGTACAACCCGGGAGGAACGGATTACAGGAAGTACGGGAGAACAGGCTGACTGGGAATACAGAACTCCCGGGGACTCTACAGTTCTACCCGGGAGAAACGGATTAGCAAAAGCGCAGAGCTGCTCGGGGACCATAAGGTAACCCCAGAGGAAAGTACAGACTGGCTAAAGCTTTAAACACACTCCGGGGACTACACAGCTCAAACCCGGAGGGGAGACGCGCAAAACACACAGGGAGAAAATAGACACAACCCGGGACAAGCAGACACTTGCGGCAAGGAGACGAAGCTGGGGAGAAAACTAAAAGGAGAAGATTGAGCAATGCGAATCAGTAGCGGGGAACTAGGAGAAGTGACCAGAGCGAACTCAAACCAAGATGACTGACATCAGCGGGATCCAAACAGTACAACCTGACCGAGCTGAGAGTGAACTGAAATGAAATACTAACGTGAGGGTGATCAGGGAGCAGGACACAGCTGAGGGAAGAGCACAGGTGACAACAATGAGACTGAGAGGAAGTAAACAAACCCAAAGAAAAGACTATCAAACTAAACAGGAAACTAAGAGCAACCGCCAAAACAATACTCACAATTAATATGTAACAAGACCCAAACTCAGACATAAACAAGACTCAGCTAAAAGAGAACAAAGGAAAATACAGAAAACCCAAAACTCAACCATCAAAAAACCCTAGGACCATGGCAGATTGACACTCTGAACAAAGTTTCCAAAAATCACAGTGATGCTTATTCACCCATAAACTTCACTTGAGGCACAGCCACATTTCTAACATCTGAATGTTTCCTGGCTGGAAGAATAAAACTTGAGGAAATCTTGCTGTGTATCTCCATGTTTACATGAAGACGTGACACATTTTCAAAGCACTTGGCCTCACGTCAGATAAAAACTGTAAACTGTTTATCCCCGAGGAGCAGATGATGATGGTAAAGATCTACTTTGCATCAAACCGAAAGTTACAGTTTGCTTTCATGCCTGACCAGTGTTTTGTTTTCAGTGAAGCGATTAGAGCTTCACGACATCACCCACAACAAACTCCATAAATATTAAATTTGTGACAGTTACAGAAGAGGACGTCTGCCAGCTCATGTCATTTAAAAATGCTTCTGTCAAACAATTAGGAGCTTTGGGACTGGTTCGCTTTCCATTTTAAAACACCTGCTTGCAGGCTAAGTTGTCAGTTTTTGTTACTTACTGATCTATTAGAAATAATATCAGCTAAATGTTACTTTTGAATCCCAGCGTCATCTTGATGCATAGATTAAAAATAAGTGAAAAGTGAAGTCAGTGCCAAAGTATCTCAAACCTGCATTCTTTCTAATGTCCAGCAGGGGGCTGTTTATGTTATGGTCCCCATTAAAGCCAGAAAGGACATTAGAACAGGGTATGTTTCAGGGTGGTCTACCATGTGCTTGAGAATTCGGTACCGTATGCCGGTCGATTCCTCGCTCCTCACATTTGGTTCAAAACATCCAGATGGAGACGGCTTAAGGCTTCACAGCAGACTTTCACTCACCAGTGGGTGATGCCACGATGCCTACGTCCATCTTTTATATTCAGTCTACGCGTCTTCGAGATTCCCACCTTCACTGCCTTCTCCAGCAGCGGGACTCTTTATTCCACAGTTGCTCCTGTTGTTCTGGGGTAAGATACCAGTAGTTACTGGGGGAAACAAAAATGCTCCTCTTCTTGTTTTGGTGCCCCAGTTTTTCTGTGCCTGGTGACAGACAAGGAAGATGGTGCAACTAGAACATAACTTCAGCTCATTTACAGCTTTCTTTTCTTTATTCTTGGACTCTGCCAGAGTAGCTTTGCATGATTCACAGTTCAAAATAATCCATCTTTATCTTATCCCGGGCCTTGGTGACGCCCCTCATTTCATCCTCTGTCTGAAACAAGCTGTTTTAGCTCCTTTCCTTTAAGCTAACTTTCTTCTTATTGGCTGCCCCTCGTAAGCAAATGAGATGAATGGCAGGTATGTGGGGCCTCTCTGAGAAGACCATATACTGATAACATACAGATCCAAAAGCAGAAAACCTGTGATAAACGGAGTGTTTAGAGCAGTCTGAAGCCTGAGCTTTAGGCTTACAGGGATTACTGTACATACACTGAGCTCATTATTTGAAACTTTGACATGTTCAATGTGAACATCCACCACTGGAACAGGAGGTACATGACAGGAAAGAAGGAAAAGCAGAATAGGTCTGCTTAAATATTGTAATGGAACCTGCACAAAACCCGGTCCAAATAAATACACACACATGTACTCAAGGTCTACAGCTAAGTACAGAGATTTGATACCCCGTATGACCAAATCCCTTCATTTTTTAAAGAATAAAAACAGATGAGAAATGATCTACATTATTCTTTCTAAATGAATCAGAAAGACACACTTTGGGCACCAAACAGTGTTTTTATTCTGAGCTCAGGGCTGAGGTCAGGGTTTTTTTTTTTTCCTATTGTATTATGTAGCTCTGAATATGACCGAATGTGACTCACCGCTAAAACAATGAGTAGTAATGTTTGATGATTTCAACATAAATATGTGGAGTTCACTTTCATTTTGTTGTAATTTGACCTGTAAAGTTTGTCCAGTTTTATCCTCACACAAACAATAACCACACCCGCCTGCTGGCTGAAGTACCGCAACAGCCCTACAGTAAACCAGGTGACACAGAGAACCCTTATCAGTGTAACCTGGTTTCATTTTGGATTCCCACCAGCATGCTCCAAACCCAAAAGAGAATATGTGGATTATGTTAAAGAATAAAGACAGAAAACTCACCTAAACCTTTGTTTCCTTCTCATGTTTTATCTCCTAACTTTAATTTGGTCTGGTTTTGTTTTTGGCACTAAAGGCCAGAATTTAATATTCTGCTTCTGCTTGTCTGTCAAATCACTTTGGAAACTATGTTGTTAAATATGGCTTTAATTATTATTAAAAGCTCTGATTGGCTAACTTCTGTAAGCCTGCTGAGGGACACTACCCATGCCTGTGAGGAGACTAATGGTGAAAAGATCAAAGAAAAGTAGAAAAAAAATTGTATAAATAAGTAAAGAAATTTATGAGAACGTCAGCTTGTCAGTGTTTGAGAGCAGCCTGAAGCCTGAGATTTTGATTTCCAAGGATTATTTTTTACATATATTTACATCATTAGTTGAAACACTGGCCATGCTTAATGTAAAAATCCGACTTTATAACACACATGACAGAAAGTCTGGAAAAGAAGATTATAGAACCTTTAATGAAGCCTATCAGCAGCTCTAAAAAGAAAAAATCCCTTTCGGCAGTTGAACATGGTGTTTATTTTAAGCTCAAGACATTCAACTGACGTACATTGCAAGAAGAAAGTACGTCCACCTCCTACAGGAGCAGCACTTCAGGAGGCTCTCAGGGACTGTTAGCCAGCAAGACCAAGTGTAGTCGAACACTAAGAGTGTTCATGAGTGAAATGACCTGAATGTACCTGCATGGCAGCAATAATAAGAGCTGTTCAAATTCTGCAGTATTGCAGTTTTACTTTAGCGCCCCCTAGTCTGCTGAAAATTACTAGTCCTGGTCTGTATACTGGGCTCAGATTTGGTTGGAATTCAATGAAGAATTCCAGAGTTATAGCAGTTTGAATGGATATGGACACACCCGCAAACATCTGTAAGCCAGTCGTGGAAAGATGATACATGTTGGCATCGAGCGATGATATGTACAGAGTTTGGTTAAGACTGGATAAGATATGTAGAACAGAGAGTCAAATGTGTGTTTTGCAAAACAATTCAAAATGGTGTGGTCTATACCAATCTCTTTAGTCCTCCCCTAAATCCACAGACACTAGAATTTTTCTTGTAGGACTCACAATTGCAAAGTTATTTTCCAACATATTTTGCAGTGTTTGTTTACAAATTTCTCAGCACACAGCAGCGCTACAAATACCAAATTAGCCTTCGTGAATCAGTAGATTACAGGGAAGTGCTGCACCTTTCCTCTAGAATAACACAGTCGTTTCCCTCAGCAGAACAAAATAAAATAAAAACAAACCATTTCTTATCTGATGACTACATTTGTGCATGAAAAATAACTTTAGGGAACTATCAAGGTTGTTGGCAGGAAGCAGTCTGCTGCTGTGGACATCGTGTCTCCATACAACCATTTCCTCTCTGGCTCTCAACGGAAAAGGGTGCTTGAGATGTATGTCCCCAGTTTCACAATTTTTCTGAAACAGCTCATGCTGTAATTTTTCATCTCCCAGCAATAGGAGATGAGAAAAAAAACAAAACAGTGCTGATTAGGTCAAGTAGCTACATTTACATTTGTGTTTACTTGGAACTTCTTGGTTGTTTCCTCTTTTTTTGCCTTCTTCCGCTCTCAGCAGCTGTAAACAGTTTCTGCTGAGGTTTGAAGGTGCCTGGTGAACTGTGTGCCAGTTGGACTTGAGTATAATACTTGGAAAAAAACAAATGAATTGAGGGAAGCCCCGTTGGCCCACAGTGATCCAGAAAGAGTTTTAGTCCAGTCCTGACATTTAAAGACAACTACAAAAGGGTCTCTGGAGTTTTGCCGTGGTTTTCAGCTCCCACAACAAACACAAACATGAGAAGAATAATCTGCTGCGGTGAACTCTGACAACTACTCAAGAGAAAAAAATTTTTTTTAAAGAGTCTCTTAGACAAGAAAACATAATCAGTGACACATGCTGCATGTAAACATAAAGAAAGAATAATGAAAAAATAATCAGAGTCATAGGGTGAAGTTCAGTCTTTGTAGGAGTAAATGAGACTGGATTTTGGTGAGCTGGATACTCTTTTTGTTTTTTGTTTTATTTTTTTAAACAGAAGTGGTCAATATTCAATACCACGTCACTATTATTGTTATTATTATTAGTAGTAGTATTAGTATTAGTATTATTATTCAGTGAATTCATGGTTTAGGAAACAATGATTGGCAAACATTTAAAAAGACATCCCTTTGACCAACAAATATATTTGTTTTCTAAGGAAAATCGTTTTTTAATAACAAATGGAATTTTACACAGGTGTAAAGATGCACATTTTTCGCAAACATCTCATTTCTGTCCAAATAACGTTTTCTGTTACCTAATGTAAGTTCATCATGTTAAAATGCTAACTGATTATCAGAAAAAACAAAACAAACCAAAAAACAAATTTACAAACAACTTTTTCAATTACATTAACACTGTTATCCCAATAGAAGATGGTTAGCTGAATGAAGATTTTAAACAAAGGAGTGTACTATTCCCTTTACAGAGCAGAACAAATTGGCTCAAACCACAATAGAATGAGAAGTTGGAGACCCTGGTGAAATAATCTTTGAAAATTGAGCATCTGACATCTTTATACAACCAAACTCTGAAAATAATGGATAAAAAGCCTGTTCAGTGGCATCATTGTCACATTTTTAAAAATATATAATTTACTTAGTTTTGAGAATTTCATTCATTTGTGTTTTCTTAAATTAGTTTTCTAATGTATAAATAGTCTGGCCCCAGAGTGTCTTTCTAGATACATTCAAAGACAAGACAGTAATCGCGTTACTAGAAGCATGGTGAACGGCAAGTGTAAATTACCAAATTGCAGATCTAAATTTGGACAATCAGCATCCTTCATAAAGGCTTGTCATCTATGGAACACACTTCCAACTGAAATCAAATAGATTACAGATATTAAATCTTTCACAGTAAAGAAAAAAGGTTGGTTAATTTCCAACAAGGGTTGGAAATTAGCAATAGCTATAAACTATATGTGCAGCACATCAGTTTCATGCTTTGAACTATATCAAACTGCATTTCCCCTATTAAAAAAATTAAATAAAAAATTAAATTAAATTAAATTAAATTAAATGTCTGGAGCATAAGCCTCACACTGTTGTGCACTACTCCCTTCACAGTGCACCACAAAAGGTTTCTAGCTGGAACAGAAAGAGAAAATTGAGATCTCAGTGCATTAAAGTTCAATATCTGGAACTTCAACATTTCCGGCTTTGGTTATAGTCTAAAAATGAAGGCTTCCCCAAGGGTGGAAATGCCAAAAAAAAAAAAGAACATTTTATACACCTGTGTGTACTACTCCCTTCCCAGAGCAGCAGAAGCTGGCTTTAAATGGACTAGAAAGAGAAGATGAAGACCCTGGCACAATAAAGTTGGTTAGTTGAATATCTGGAGCATCAGCCTCCAGTGGGTTTGATTATACTCTAAAAAATGAAGATTACTTCAAGAGAGGAAATGCCAAAAACCTAAACATTTTATACACAGGTATGTACTACTTCCTTCACAGCAGCATAAACTGGCTCTAACCAGAACAGAGTTGGGTAGTTGAACATTTGTAGGTTTGATTATAGTCTACACCAAAACAGGGAATGCCAAAAAATAGAAAATTTTCTACATTGGTGTATACTACTCCCTTCAACAAGCAGCACAAACTGGCTCTAACTGGACCTGAAAGACAAGTTGGAGACCTGGGTGCAATAAAGTTGGTTTGATGAATATCTGGAACACCAGCAGGTTTGGTTATAGTTAAAACTGAAGGCTACTTACGGCTATTTTACACACTGATGTGTACTACTCCCTTCACAATGCAGCAAAAACTGGCTCTACAGTTTTCACCCATAAAGACATCAAAATTTATGCATGCCTGTAGACATAATTGGCTGTAGGTGATATAGATAAAGCTGTGAGTGATTTCCAAGTGTATGAATGAATAGAAATTCATAAAATAAATGAATGTGTACCCAATTCTTGCTTTTTTTCAAAAGGTCAGTTTTCTCTACCGTTATGTGAGGGTACAAACTTGTCAACTTGTCAAGTCTCCATCAGTTACAAACTACAAGGTAGAACTACAGTACCTTAAAGCAGTAGCTTTCACACATTTTCTGTTCAAGGCACACAAAAGGGCAAGCCAAAATTTGATGACAGACCTTTATTCGTAATTGGAGAAGGTAGCTTTCATGCCATGTCAGCTGTTCTTTTAATTGACACCTATAATTTAGTTAGTTGTAGTTTACACCACACAAGAAAAATGAGTTTTACCTCCTGCTTGCCAAAGATAAATGTCATTTATTACTTTTTGTGCAGTTGCAGTAATAATGGATGGTTGACACAAAATCCCAAGGCACACCATTTCGTTGAACAAAACCTACCATTGTATGTCATTTTAAAGTCTTTAAAAGCCTAAAATGTACAGACACAAAATGTACCTGAAGTGTTGTGATCCAATATCATGACATCATATTGACCAACTTTTTTGCCAAATGGCTCTCAGTGGCTCATCGATGACAGTGATGAGATATCAGGAGCTACATCAGCTGTTGGCGTCCCATCAAACATGCTGTAGGCTCCTCTGGCCTCTTAGTCTTACTTCCTGTGTGGTTTTGGGGGATGCCGGGTGTTTTTCCCAATCATCCATTATATGGTGATAACTTCAGTCAAACCTAAGAGTGAGTATGCATGAGGGGAGTTCAGTTGTTTACATTTGAGTGTTCAGTCACTTCCTGAGATTATGTTGCTCGCTAAATTGTGAAAATCCAACAAAAAGGACAGACATGTGACCTCAGACCTGCAGCCAAAAAAACACATGAAAGCGTCATTCCCTGTTTGAGACAGCCAGGTGAAAACCACGAATCTGAAATACTAGAGACATCCTTCGTTGTTAACAAAAGCATGACCATTGTGACGAATTCCAAGCAGAGTGTTATCGGTGTAACACGAGACAGAAAGTTTGGTAAACCCCAAACACTTCTGTAATCTCATAAGGCATCTGAACTTTGCTGCCAAGGTAAACACAGAGGTGACCAAAGTAACAATAAAATCTTTGCAGCCTCTGACTACAGTGGAATAACCCTGACTTGTTAAAGTGAAAAATAGTATTGTATAGGTACTAGTATAAGTATATTGTAAAGATGTAGATGTTAATTAATTCAAGGAGTTCAAGAGGAACTGTGGACACTTTCAATTTAGCTCAAGTCTCTTCTAATAGGGTAAAAGCATTGAACTTTTTTGTGACCAAGTGAAAGGAAAAGTTTGTGGTCCCTTTAGAATTAATATGATGATTCTGCGCTGATTACTCAGAGAAACACATCCACTCTGAGCGACGCTCAGGAAGCAGAGTGACTGCACGTAAACCATGTATGTTCGTCTTTCTCGTTTATTTATCACTCTGACGATCACTGGAAATAACCTGATTTAATTACAAAGCATCATAGGGAAATTTAGGAAATGACAACATGAGCTGACAGAAACAGGCTCATTCTGAATTACAAGGAAGGAGCAATTACACATTTATATGCTACCGCATGAGGTGTGATCAAAAAATTACAGGAATGGCTCCATAAAAATAGAAAATCTTACCTGATATGAAGTTTGTCCAGTCTCCCATTCAATATCTTGAGCACGGAGGGTCATCACCGGTGCTATGGCTGAGCAGTTTTCAGTCCAAATGTCAGATGAGGAGCAAGACCGTGAGCATACTCGTCCTTTATTTCCAACATTCACGGGGTTGTGCACTCTGCTGTAACGTCCTGGGGTCTGAAGGAGGACATTTAGCAGAAATGACCTGAAGTGTGCTGCGTGCATTTCAAAGTGTTTAACATTTAACTGGCGATCCCTCCGATGGATCTCTGACATCATCATCCATCCATACAACCCTACACTTCAGATGACGATGTGGTAGTCTGCAAAATAAGCAAACTGTCCAAAAAGCAAAAGTCCAAAAAAGAGGAACAAAAGGCAAAAATTCAGAGACAGCAAAGCAATGGGGCGACACAGGAAAAACATCCAGGATTAAAGCAGTAGAATCTGACAAAGGACAGAAGGAGAGACAGGACTATATTTACACAGAAGACTTATTGTTAAACAGGACACAAGTGAGGGCAGAAACCAGGGCCAATCACAATGATGGAGAAGTGCACTGGCAGCAAAGCAGCTGATTTTACAAAGGAAGATGGAACTAAAAATGAAAAGGTTAAACACAGCAGCCAAATCAGCGGCGTGTGTGTGTGTGTGTGAGGGAAAGCACTGTACAGTAGTTTAATATTAAAAGTGCTGTATGAATGTGTGAGCACTTTGAACATTTTGGTCAGTAAGACTGGAAAAGAGCTGCTATATTAAAAAAGTTTAGCCTCTTGAAGCCAGGAAGGAAAGCTTGCAAAAATGCTAACTGTGAGTTAGCACAACTTTATCATTAAGACATGGGAGAATCTGATGGATTATAATCGAGTATTTCATTAAATTATTGTTTAAAAGACAGTTTTAGTTTTTATTCTTTCAGCTGCAGCCTCTGTGGTGTTTAAAGGTCTGAGAGTAAATATAAAAATATAAAAGCAGAATTAAAATAGGCTTAGTCTGCATGCAAATGTGATATAAAGTCTTAAAAAATCAGGCCCCATCATATCTTAAAGACCTCATAGTACCATACTATCCCAATAGAGCACTTCGCTCTCAGACTGCAGGCTTACTTGTGGTTCCTAGGGTATTTGAAAGTAGAATGGGAGGCAGAGCCTTCAGCTTTCAGGCCCCTCTCCTGTGGAACCAGCTCCCAGTTTGGATTCAGGAGACAGACACCCTCTCTACTTTTAAGATTAGGCTTAAAACGTTCCTTTTTGATAGAGCTTATAGTTAGGGCTGGATCAGGTAACCCTGAACCATCCCTTAGTTAAGCTGCTGGGAGCTTCCTTTCACTCTCCATGTGTTTATACACCACTTGCATTAAATCATTAGCTATTATTAACCCT
>VUQI01027557.1:0-12153 GCA_015106735.1 Paratilapia polleni
TTTTTAAGCTAGTCAGCTCTGTCAAGAGCTCAGCCAAGTCTGCTCGGCACATTCTTCTCGGTGGATACACTTCCCGAAAACAACCAAGGTTCAGCCACGTTATGTAATGCCAGTGCAAAATCATTCCTTTGCCCCGTTTTCCGCTGATGGATTTCACAGCTCCAATACCCCGATTATTAACTCTACTCTGCCAGAGCTAAGCTCAGTGCGGTTAGGCTAATGACAGCGGAATTTCAGGATTTCCTGGATGATTTCAGGTGTGTCAAGCCTCTCAGTTAATAGTCATACCAGCCCAGGCCCGAGGCTGGAATTAAACTTGCCGTTTCCCAAATGTCACCGTCTCAAACGGGACGTTTGACACCGTCGCCCGCCCCTACTTGCTCTCTCCGGTCGCCTCGACTGTCAAAACAAACCTCTTAAGTTAGAAGTCCCAAATTTTTCTCAGTGAACACATACCCTGAATTCACAACACAAAACTGTAGGCCACAAACGCAATGTTACACCTAATAGCTAACATTTATCCCCTTCCTCGGGACGGTGCAAGTTAGCTGCATTAGCTTCTTTTTTTTCTTAGCCAGCTATCAGAGAACAAATTAATGGGAAAACTTACGATGCATTTCCTGCCAAGGTAGTTGAAAAGACATTCATTTTCCTGCGAAGTCAGTAGTGTCGAACCGACATTTGTTGGCCGCCGTAGCGGCGGATGTCCACTCATTATTGGTGATCAGTTTATAAAGTATACACCGACTCTAACTCGTTATGATATCCAAAAAGATACATAAACAATCCCTCGGTCATCCGTGGCCTGCCTCCGACCCCGCACACCGGTTCAGTTTCTCCCGGGGGTCCGCAAGAGTGGGGAAACAAAAAAATATGCCGCTTAGGAATGCAGTGCGAGGTCCCGCTCCTCCACAAAATAAGGTCAAAACTGGAGCAATCGAGCGAACACAGAAAACGGCAAAAACTTTCCTGGGAAGTCCGGCCGCCAGAGAGCCCAGAGCCAGTTCCATCCAACATGGCAGTGTTAGGACGAGTCCACTTTCCGGGAATGGGGTTCAGACGTTTTCCAACTGTGTCCCACATAATCGCAAAAAGAAAACTTTAGAACGGTAAACAGTAAAAAGTATATATATATATAATTTTTTAAAATTATGCATATTTTTTGCCAAAGCTCGGTGATCAGATTCTGCTTAATAAAATCACAGCTCTTAGCGCGGTCTCCTTAGAGATGGTTTAGTCCAGTCGGCCCGTGGCTTTTGTGACAGGAATGTGTGCGAGTGCAGAATGGGAGGAGATAAGAAATAAGGTACAAGTGGCACAGATATAATGACATAATGCTCCTCATGAGAGGAATTATTAAGTTGAGAATTAATGCAAAAGTTAACCCTACACTTTAAACTAACACTTTAAGGTTAAACAGGTTTTTACGAACAATATATATCACCTCTAATGATAATATGCTTCTAAATTCTTAAAGTCAGAGAGGTCAAGTATCGAGTTGTTATCTTGGCCTTATGATGGTAAACACTGACTGGGAAATGATGACCCCTTGAACTGAAACATTTCAAAGGCAATGCACACAGGCTTCATTACACTACAAATGGCCTATAAATAAAACAGGGCAAAATTAAGACTGCTCCAGTTACTATGTATAGCCTCAGGGGTAATATACAAAGTGTGACATATGCTTCAGAGCGTATATTCAAAGTCTGTTCTCTCTCTACCACACTTGCCAACTGACTAAGATCACAAAATGAACCAGCCATATGGCCCTTAATGTATGGCACAGTGTTTTGCTGTTACAGAAGCCACACACCCTATAAGCAGGCATTCTAAGGCCACACTAAGTTGCTCTGAACAATGGCAGCATGCTTGGCTTGTTCATATTTTAATAATGCACCTAAGGGGATTTGTAATACTCTACAACATGCTCAGCCAGGCTCATAAACAGGTGCTGTCTGCAGCAGCGAGTCCATAAAAAAAGGGGGAAACACACTATCATGTAGGAATGCACTCCAGATTCGCCACAGTCCTAGTATAAAGTAATCCTATGTCACTATTAGAAAAGGTCTGGTCATTTACTTGATATGTGTGCTGTGTAAGTTGATACAGTACATTGTATAGCACATATATACACCAAGAAAAAACTGTGTGATCTGAGTAATGGCCAGTTGTGCCCAAGGAAAGCCATATGTCTAGCTACACACCTGTACAACAGGCCTACACCCCTACAAGACTCCATTAGGTTCAATTTCTTGTCTGGTATTTTTCATGTGACTAATGAATAAAGTGGTTCTAATTTGCATTTTAATTCATATGCAAGTATTTCATATTCACTTGAAATAAGATCATTCATAATCTCCCCGACTCAGATTATAAATCCGGTTTGACTCTGGTATATGCGTAGTTGGCACAGTATGTTAACTCATGTCATCTTCATACTCATGTCCATGTCTAATCGTTGCATTTATTTAAATCACTGTAGATGCCTTCAGCTACCAAATAATTTGAGTGGTCTGCCTGAGCGGTGTGAAATGTAACCTCTCGCTAAATTATTTAAGCATAAATGTTGTAAAAATTGTATCCAACCTGTCAGTCAGTTTGCAAAAGAGGCTTTTCTTTTGGACTTTCATTGAGACACATTCTGCATGTCTACTCTTGTCATCATCATTACACAATACTTTGCTTTGCTCTTAATGGCTTTGCCCTGACATTCCCAAGTAGGAGTGTGTGTGTGTTATGGGTCTGTATCTGCTTGTTTTTTCACTGCATATGGACGCAAGTGCATGTGATTCTTCATGTATATGTGTGACTGTGTGTGTGTGTGTGTGTTTGTGTGTGTGTGTGTGTGTGTGTGTGTGTGGACAGGAGTGTGTCATTCAAGTCGTTTATCCTCTCTGCCAGGGTTAGCATGGGGGTTGATAAAGCTTCCCGTGAGGCTTGCAGAAATGACAGGTTCAAATGTCACCAGTAACACCCATAGTGAATGACACTTTATATTAACCAAAAAGCAAAAATACTTGTTAAAAAAAGAATCTGCCTTTGGCTTTATTATATTATAGAGTGAGATGAATATTTTTGATTCATTACATCACTTCGTAAACAGTGATCCAATAAAGGCTTAGTTACTGCGCTCATGTAGAGCCACATAGATAAGAACAGCAAACGAGCTGCTTCTCAGTAGTTTAAAACACACCCTTAGGTGTAACCGCTTCTCTTTTTCTCCCACTCTCTGACAGTCTTGTTTTTTTTTTATTTCCCACCCTTCTTTCTCAATCACTACTCCAAAACTTCCTTTTCTTTTTAAAATTTCCCTGCATAGGTGATCCATTAACTCAGGCTGAGACATGTGTAACACCTCTATAGCTCATTAAACAGAGGCTGGGTGGAGTAGTACTGAGTTTCTTCAGGTGTTTCTGTGCCTAGCTGTCAGGTTTTTCAAGTTTGACTAGAGTCTGGTGGGAAGCAAGGAGTTAGGTATATGTGTAGAAGTATGTGCAGGTAAGCATAAAGGAACCAATACAGGACAGGTTAAGTGTGCTCATGTTGAGGTTTTCAGAATGAATTCAGACATTGAATGAGAAGTATTTTATCTATGCGGCCACGTAGCTGACTTAAACAACCTAATTCCAAGAACATGCTCTGTGTTTTAAGATGATCGATGATGCTAGCTGGTTAACTCTGATGATGTCTGTGATACTTCTGATTACCAAGACACTAAACCTCCAATATTGCCACTAGCAGCCACTATCATCCTTACTTTATTGTTAATAAAAGAGAACTTGGAGTTCTTCAGTTCCCTTTGGTTTGTGAGACTTCTGCTTTCAAACTTGTGTTTTACACTTTCAGTCAAATGCTAAAAAAAAAAAAATACAAACATTGAGTAAGAAATAACATAAGTCATCATTCACACATAAGGAAGTACATTCTCTATCCATTAACAAGCCGAAAAGCATAGAGATGCACTATTCAGGGAATTTAACTGATACTGACAGCTAATAGTGGTTGGTATGCACTTGCTCAATAAGACAATTGAACTGAACACATACTGCTGCTTGTGTAAGACACCTTTTGGACATTTTTGAGCAATGCTAACAGGAATGTGTGAGCATGAGCAAAACACATAAATTCAGGTTTACGTGTGGGTTTGTCTTATATGTGCTTGTATTTAAACATGTATTTAAAGAGAAAAACCCTGCATTTTGTAGGTGCAACAAATTTTTAATGCTGTAAGTGTTTTGGGGGGGAGTTATTTCTACTGGTGCTAGAGCACCTTCTGGGGCTGCCCCTGTAACATTTGTTTGACCCACTTTTTACAATAAGATGAGGATTGAGGTTACGAGAGAACGAGGGGAGAGGACAACATGAATATTATATTTTGGATTCTGGAGGAAGACGTTCCCTGAAGGCCTCTTTATGAATATTTAATAAAGCTGGCCTTTCAACATCTCCGCAGAATGTTTAACAGTGTGGATTTTGGGAAATATCACAATGGGGTCAGCTAAACAAAAATATTTATTCAGACTGGCAGGTGTGATCTGCCAAGGGCTTTGCAGTTAGGCGTTAGATGATTATAGACGTTTGTAATAAACACACACAGAGGAGAGTTTTTATAGGTCTGAAATCACTTCAGACCTATAAAAACTATTTAAATAAAACAGTTTGGTTAAACTGATCCCAGTTAAATGGCAGACAGAGATGTTAGTCATCAGTACAATGTGCTCAAAGTTGAAGGAGAACTCCTATGTAAGCCAAGCACTCATCTGAGTTGGTCTTACCTGAGTTGTTAGGCCTGCAATGACCTACTAAACTAATCATAATAATTTGTCTATAAAATGTTAGAAACTGTCAATATGTCTCAGCTTGTCTGCAGCTGCATTCAATTGTTTTTTACTTATAAAGTGCTAAAACTATTACTAGATTAACAATACTATGGAAGATGAGAAAAAAAATCTTTATTAGTATTTGGCAAATTGCTGCTGCTCTAGTCATAAGCCCTTATCATTAGTAAACACCCATCCACCTATTTTCTTCTGCTTATCCAGTTCAGGGTTGCGAGGGTGCTGGAGCCTATCTCTGCTGTCACAGGGCGTGAGGCAGGGTACCCGCTGGATGGGTCACCGGTCTATGGCAGGGCTAACAGAGAGAGACAGACAACCATTCACACTCATGGCCAATTTAGAATAGAACTGCCACTTAACCCAACCCATGCATGTCTTTGGACTGAGGGAGGAAGCCGGAGAGAACCGATACAAGCAAGTGGAGAACATGCAGAGGCCCCAGCTGGCCAGTGGATTCGAACCCGGGACCTTCTTGCTGTAAGGCAACAGTGCTAACCACCACTGTGGTGTCCTATTAGTAAGCACTAGAATCATTAAGGGTCAGACATATATAGTTTATTCACACACACACACACACACACACACACAGACTAGTGTGGCGTGAAAGAAGTACAGGTGTGCTGTGAGATTTTGTAAAAAACATGCATTATTATTAGAAAATACAACTGCACAAAACACAATGAATGAATTAATTTACTGTGTAAGTGCTTTTTTATACAGAGGCAAATTCTGTCTAAGAAATCCTTTAAAAACAACTGTCAAATGAAACCCCCATTCCGTACACACAGTTCCGGATGTGGGAATTAGGAAATTATGAGTGCGTCATCTGTTGGAAGAAGTTGGTAAATGCTGGCGTGGCGCCAAGCGAGCTAAGCGAGTCACTTGGAATCCAAAAAATCCATCCAAGGAGAAACTTGAAAAGAATGCTGAATCTGAACCAGAGGAAGCAAAACCAGTTGTTGGATTGTGTGAAAGTGTCTGGTAAGGTGATGTAGTCAAGGTATATAAAGGTGAAGCTTATTGCAAAGCAGAAGAATCTTCACACAGTAGTAGCAAAAATCTAACAAACAATTGCAGGTGTCATGTTAGGTAAACATTGCCGCACATGAGCTGCCTTGAAACGTTGTATTGCCCTTTGGTGTGCCTTGGACACAAAGAGTTTGAAAAACCACCGCTGTAATGAACATTTCATACAGCCTTTCAAAGACAGTTTGGTTCATATAAAGTACCACAGAGCCCCGAGTTCTGACACGAAGTTGGATGGACATAAGAACAAAATTAGTCTTTACAGCTCCATCACTTGGAGATTGGGTTCAAAAAACATAATCTATTGTGCTGTAGTTGCATGCATCTTTGCATGAGCAACTTTTGGAAGGCCCTGTTCCCTGTCTCTGACTCCATATCTCTACTGGTGTGTATTCAAACAACAAAATGACAACCCAAATGATGTTCCTTGAAAACAAAAAGACAGCAATTGCTTGGGCCTCTCTTTGTGCTTGGTAAAGATGTAGGCTACTTAGTCCTTTCCTTTTGTTACATTCTGTGTTAACAAGATTTGTTAGCTTGCAGGTGCTTTACACTGAAAACCAAGCGTATTAAAAATCAGAAGTTAGTGGATTAAAGTCTGGGCCACATTTGGCCCACAGGCCTTGATTTTGACAAGAATCACTGAGAGATAAATAAACTATAAGAGCCAAATGAGATGAATCTTTACTGCTCTTTTGTAAACTTGCAACACTTTTACAGCTGCACCACAAGATGGCACCACCGAACTACATATTATATCACCGAAGCTGCACATTGGTTAGTGAATCATGATACAGTACATTAACCAAGCATGTATGTCAGGACACATTTCGTGCTATGCTGCATACATAAATCATCACGGGAGGCCGAATAAGTGGAGTGAGATGTGAGGCTCAAATGTGGGAGTGATTTTCCATTTTAACAATGGAGTTTGCAGTGATGCTGCCGCATTGCTTGGGAAGAAACAATGCGGCTTATGCAGCTGCTCAAAGTTTCGGTAGACATAGTGCTTACTGGTTTGGAGCTCCTTTAAAATGGTGGGCTGTTCTTGACAATAACCAGCTGCACATGCCTTGGAATAAGGAGCTCTTCTGTGGTTGTCATTGTGTAAACCATACCTGAAATCTACTGGCTGACTGCCCAGTCAAAGATGACAGTATGAAATAAAAACAGGGATAAGCATATACTCACTCTATTCTTCCTTTCTGTAGAGGAATTGGTTTCTTATCGTGAAGAAGTTCATATATTATCCAGAGTTTCTTTTCTCTGGATAATATATCAGGGAAAAGGCTACACTATAACAGAGGTGTCCAACATAGGTTCTGTGGGGCAAAAAATGTCCATCAGAAGGATCCAGTCCAGCCCACGGGATAACTTTACAGAGAGTGAAAATCACAGAGAATGAAGGCACAATATTTGGAATTTTCACTGTATTTTGCAGCAGGAACCTTTGTGCTGAAAAACATAAAAAACGGATCACATCATGAAACAGGTTGTCTGACATGTTAGTTTGTTTCCAATGCAGAATCATCACTTTTACAACCTTCTTACTAATAAAGACATTAAATCTGGCCTGCCATACTACACCAAATTAAGATGGTTAAGCTAAGGAGCCAGCAGTTTTCTTTGTATATACCACAGGAACATTTGTTTCTTTTTGCAATACACTGTCTCTGGAAAATCAGAGCCATATTGCTGAAACTAGACTTACACTGCATGCTGTTCATCATCTGTAAATGTTTTCAGAATGTACTTCTTTTCACTAAAAGAGCATAAACTCAGAGGAGTCTTTTTTTAAAAAAATTGATCTAATTGTTTTACTGGTCAGGTCTACTTGATGTTAAACTAGGCTGTATTTGTCCTATGAACTAAAACAAATTTGACTCTCTTGTACTATAAGTCACAGCAGAAACACACACGTGGTGCGTGCACAGTCCCAGTGTTTACACTGTGCCACTAACATGTGAAATAACCACCACCAAATGGTGTATTGCATGTGTCTGTCTAGACACATAAATACACAGAGTACATACAGAGTAAACGCTCCAGAGGTAATATTTGTAACATGGAGGAGAATTATTAGTTATGTTTTCAATTATTTTTGTCTGTAAACTTCATTGCATTGCATCAGATGTATTTATTTTTTGCATGACATTCCTAATTGAAAGGAGATGTGTTTTGATATTTATTTATTACCGCTCTCTTGCCACTTGGGTGTCAAACTTTTGTGTCTGGTAACTGTAGGGGTAGAATGTATTTTAGGCCACATAACACACACACGCATTAGTGTGTTATGCAATTTATTCACTTTTTCTTCTCTAAAACCAGCTTGCTTATATATTTACAAATGAAAAGAAGCTAGCAAGCTGCTGAACATTGCTTACTTAGTTTCAGTTTCCTTCTGGTCAGTTTTTACTGAATCTTTACAGTGCTGAACCAACAAACCTCATACTCAAAACCACATCAAATGACATAACACTGTTGTTATATTATATATAGAAGGATATTTCAGTTATAGACCTTTTTCTCCATTGTTTTAATTATTTGTTTATCACTCACCCAGGGTCAGGGTCTTGTTACTGTGCCACGCTCCATAACCTCACACCCAGGTGTGCCTCCTTCTGCTCAAGGTCAAACTTGGCAGAGTGTGATCAACATAAGATTTGTGTTTTTCTAAGACCATTCTGGTACACAGCGATACTCATCATGTCACTCCTCCTCCTTCACACTTCTGTTCATCTGTCCCACCTTCATCATATCAGTGTCATTTTTTGTAAGGACATCCTCACTCTGTGTGTGCCAGTCAACAGATCGACACGTTTAATGCAGGGACAGTTTGGATGAAGGCATGTCCAGGTAATGTGTTCTTTCTACACAGTATGACAGTCAGTTTTGAGCTTATATTTTATGATTTATCATGCCAAAAGTTTATTAAATGTCTAGGGGAAATCAGTGTACACAGAGACAGCATATTTTGTAGTTTGTGGCTATTTTTGGCGAAGCAAGGGGATTAAAATCAAGCCAGGTTTGTCAGGTTGGATTTAAACTTTGGAAGATTTGTATGCTGGAGTTATTAGGAAAGAAATGATCCATGCTACAGCTGACACTTGACAGGTGAGACTTGACAGTTATGCAGAATTAAGAATAGCCTTGACTTATTTTGGAATTAGACTGTAAAAATAAAAATATTTATATGCAGCATAGTAACTAAAGAAAGTGTAGTAGCCTCTCAGAAAAGTAGAAAGTAGACACTGTGTGACTGTTTCTTTTGTTTCTATTGTGTTTTTAAGACAGGTGAAAGGATGTTTTCGGTCACACAAAAGAGCAGAAGCTGTGTGGTGCTGCTTCTCAGTCTTTCCCCTGTCTTTCTTCGCTGCATTAGCAGCCCTGAGGAGCCAGTAACCATGGCCCTTCCTGTTGCTGAGATTAACAAATCAACCTTAATCCTGCCGGCTACAATTTCCATTCTTTCAATGCTAAAATCTTCCTCCATATCGCAGTCCCCAAGCTACTTTTCTTCTCCTGCAAGTACCCCTCATTATTTGTCAAAACCCCCATTTAAGGCTGACTCAAATCCAGACTCATCTAGCTCTAAAATGTCAGTTTCCCTCTGCAGCCAAATACCCCAGAGAGACGTCCTCGTAACCTCACCTAGAGCTTCTAAAAAAATCCATCTGTTTGGCAAAAAGGTCTCTCCGAGTCCTTATTCAAGTCGTTGTCACCACACATCTCACAGTCCTATTCAATCCCTACAACAAATTTCATGGTTACCATCTCACCCCTGCAAACATCTGAATTTGTCCCACAAAACTACAACACCTCCTTTGCACAAAAGCCTTCAATCTCCTCAGACCAAAATGTCTCTCTATCCTGTTTCTACTGAAAATGTTCATCTTCAGCCTGCTAAACCTCCTTTGTCACCAGCCCCACTACTTCCTCTCTCCAACTCAACTTTAGTTCCATCTTTACCTCAAAACTCTTTAAAAAAGCTTCTTTCTCCTCTTTCTGTGTCATCCTTTTCCACAGCCTTAACCCTCAAACCATCACCACCTGCCCTTTCTAAAACATCACCCCTCCCTCCCAACAAAACCTTGTCATCTCCTCCAGAAGCAACAACCTCTCGCCCCGCACCTGCCCAACGTCCCCACACCACAGGCCCGCTGTTTGAGCACCAGCCTTTTATTGTTACCTGGAATATCCCTGATCTAGTGTGTAACAGACACAACATCTCACTGAACACCTCACCCTTTAAAGGAGTGGCCACACCTGCCAAGGTAAGACTGAAAAGATGATGGTTAATCAGCAGCTGGGACATTTTTAGACATCTTAGGTTTTAGCTGGTATTTTTATCATAGTCATGTTAGACTGGGGCCTTTCACTGGAGGTTATAAGCTGTACTTAATGGTATACTTACAGTACTTAAGGGGCATGCACATTAATTCGTTTGGTCTCATTTCTGCTGCAGGTTCCAGGACAGTTTCTGTCTCTGTTCTATACAGATCGATTGGGTCTTTACCCACACATAGACCTCAAAAGTAGAAAAAAGTTCCATGGTGGCATCCCTCAGAGAGCCAACCTGAAAGCCAGTTTGAACAAGGCCAGAGCAGATATTAACTACTACATCCCATCCAGGTAAGTAGGTCAACATCCATTTTCTTTGCCACCAATGATACATTTGATGCTAATATTTACCTTCATTTCCCCCCTTACTGCTTCCAGGACAACCAGAGGCCTGGCTGTGATAGACTGGGAGGAATGGCGCCCTCTATGGGACAGAAACTGGGGCACTAAAAGAATCTATCAGACTTTGTCAGTGGTCCATGTAATGCAGACTAACCTCTCCCTAACAGTGGAACAGGCCACAATAAAAGCCAAACAACAGTTTCAGGTCAAAACACTTTGCGTGAGGTTTAATGATAAATCATATATAATATAGAGCTGTGAGCACCTATTAATTATTCATGCTATCACGCCTCCTTTCCTGCTTTCCTTCCTCTTAGGAGGCAGCAAGGAATCTTATGTCAGGGATGCTGGCCATGGGCAGAGCTATGAGACCCAATTATCTTTGGGGCTTCTACTTGTTCCCCAACTGCTATAACTACGGCTGGCAGGGCCTACACTACACAGGCCAATGCTCCAAGGAGGCTAAGAGGCAAAACGATGAGCTGCTCTGGTTGTGGGAGTCAAGCACAGCCCTTTACCCCTCTGTGTACCTGCAGGTTGGTAATGTTTCTCTATGGATGAGTTATCTCTAATATTATTTCCTCTTGAGCTGTATTACTCTTGCATCTTTGGACTGTTGCAGACCTCTCTAGCAGACAATCCCAAAGCTGCTCTGATGGTGAGAAACCGTGTCCATGAAGCTTTGAGAGTGTCTGCCCTGCCCGGATGGAGTGCCGTTGCACCCGCATTTGTTTACATGCGCCCTGTCTTTGTTGATGACAACAAACGCTTCCTCAGCCAGGTAACGAAGGCTAATTTAAATGTGGATTTGTTTAACACCTTATTCATAGATGTATTGCGTAATAGTCTGCAGCATGACTCAGCTGGGATGTCCTTGGGAGACATTTACTAATGACAACCACTAATCTTACAAAATAAATGACTTTACAGCTGAAACAGATTACATCTTTTGCAGCAACTCATTACAGAGTGAATGCACACTTGACTAGATTACATCTTACGTCTTAGGTTACTTCATACATCCCTAGAGTGAAGTGTTTCCAGCCAGGAGGTCCAGTTTAAGAGGAGTTCAGTTTCTTTGGTGTAACAACACCCTGGTCAGGTGGTGACTCCCACATGAGGTTGTAATCCTCATCTTCTGTTCTCACCTGTGTGACCATGTTGCAAAGAACTCAGAACCCCCTGTAAAATGGAAATAAAAACACATTGCGATACTTTGCAGCCCTATAGTTCAATTCAATTTCAATTTTATTTGTACAGCGCCAAATCACAACAACAGTCGCCTCAAGGCGCTTTATATTTTAGGGTAAAGACCCTACAATATTAGACAGAAAAGACAGAAAACCCCAACAATCAGATGACCCCCTATGAGCAAGCACTTGGCAACAGTGGGAAGGAAAAACTCCCTTTTAACAGGAAGAAACCTCCGGCAGAACCAGGCTCAGGGAGGGGCAGCCATCTGCCGTGACTGGTTGGGGATGAGGGGAAACAGAAGAGAGCAGAGGGAGACAGGACAAAAAGGCACACCTATAGGAGAGAGACAGAGTTAATAATAGCTAATGATTAAATGCAAATGGTGTATAAAACACATGGAGAGTGAAAG
>VUQI01027559.1:0-12487 GCA_015106735.1 Paratilapia polleni
TTCATTTTTAAACAACACATTACTAATGTTTTAACTTAGGAAGTGTTCAGAAATCTATATTTGGTGGAATAACCCTGATTTGCAATCACAGCTTTCATGCGTCTTGGCATGCTCTCCACCAGTCTTTCACATTGCTGTTGGGTGACTTTATGCCATTCCTGGTGCAAGAATTCAAGCAGCTCAGCTTTGTTTGATGGCTTGTGATCATCCATCTTCCTCTTGATCACATTCCAGAGGTTTTCAATGGGGTTCAGGTCTGGAGATTGGGCTGGCCATGACAAGGTCTTGATCAGGTGGTCCTTCATCCACAACTTGATCGACCTAGCTGTGTGGCATGGAGCATTGTCCTGCTGGAAAAAGCAATCCTCAGAGTTGGGGAACATTGTCAGAGCAGAAGGCAGCAAGTTTTCTTCCACTTTGTCACTCTGAGAGACAAAGTCCTGTAAGTTGTTCCTTGCTGGTCTCTCATCTACTACTACTTTTACTATGTATTGCATCATTTAAGACGGGCATTTCTTTGTAATAAATAATACTTTTAAATATGATATTAGCATTTTTTTTCTCAGTTTGAAGTATAATGATATGTGTTATGTGTTATAGCTACACTGCAGTTTTCCCAATTGCAAACATATCTCAGCACCTAACTCTAACCAGTCTCAGGAGAGGAACATTCCTCTCCAGGAGATTTTATTGCTTTGCAGATGTCACAGCCAGGCAGGAGCACACGTGTTCAACATGAAAAATACGGAGTAAATTCTCTCCGCAATTCTAAAAAAGAACCTGCGGTTATAACACGGTCCCCAGCCACGCTCACCTGGTGACCTCAGGTATTGTTGTTGATGAAAAGAAGCAGTCCAATCTGTCATCTCTAAATAAATTCCTGTGCTCAAATGTGCCCCAGCAGCAGATTCACTCTGCCTTTTAATAAAACACACACGCACGTACACACAAACATTTCACACGGGGTCTCGAGGTGATAACAGGATTTTATAAGTATTGATTTACACAAGTAATTTGAGACCATCCTACATACTGTGCATCAAAAGTCTTTGACATTGCCGTTATTTGTTTGAGATAAGGCTATCTATCACGGCACACAGAAAAATGAAAGCTGGAAAGACCTGAGCAAAACTAAAAGCAGGAGCTGAGGATTAATTAAGCTTTGATTTTTATGCAACTTCCTCCTCTTTTCAGTCACAGCAGCCACTATTTCTCCTGAGAGCATTTCTGCTGAAGTTCTGTTGTGGTTTATGCTAATGAAATTAATCACGAAATCATCATAACTTCTACAGTTGTGTGGCCGCAAATGCACCCCCCCCCCCCCCCCACCCACCACCACCACCACCAACCCTACCACCCCTTTCCCTTCAGCACCCACCACACCTTTGACACAAACTACAATATCACGGAATTCCACAGAGTTCCCTTCCAAAGGGAGCACCCTATTTCATATTTATACCTAGTGAAGAGTGAGGTGTACTTCGCTGCGCTTTTGAGCGAGAGATTTCCCTAGCCTCTCACAAAAACGCTGCCACTTTTTAAACATTCAAGTCATGGTTCACTAAGGTGCCTGCTGTCAATTTTATTTATAAACCTGCCTGGCCTGTTCTTTCATTCAGACAGGCACTCTACCACACCCTCCATCCGCCACTTGTATATTGCCATGAGAGATGCAGACACCACCTACAAGGCATCCTCAAAGGCAAAGGGTAAACATGGCTCACAATAGCACTTAATACAATCACTGGGCATAGAAACACATGTCTCAGCAACATTGAGCTTCGACACTCTGCGAGGTGTTAAGGTGAATAAAAATGTCTCACTACATCCTGTGGTTTTAGAAGTGTGTATTTCTTTGGAGATCCACATCTCAGAAATCACCCCCTGCTCCCTCTGCCCAGTATTTGCGTGAGAGGGTGTGATGACTCCCTGGTTGGACGTCTGACAATAGGCTATGTTACTCACAAACCACGGTGATGGTTCCCTGAGCACGAAGGCAAGATAGAGAGAAGCCCCCATAAAACAGATAGATGCCCTGGAGAATGTCAGAGGAACACTCAGAGTGGGGGATTTTAATGACATAATGAGGGCAGTTGCATGCATTTCTTATTAATTTACTGTTTCACTTTATGCAAGAAGAATAACAGTAACCATGCGAGTGTGTGAGACTGAAGTAAAGATGTGCTGCACAGAGGTGGCCGTCACACAGGATCTTGTTAGGCTAATATGAATTGTACTTTTTTGAACCCTGCAATTCTCAGTTGTACTTTTTTTTTTTTACCTTTTGCAACTATAGTTGTTTTCTGCATTCTTTCTGTGTGTCTCTTCTGTACATAATGTTTCCACAGGCCTAGGTGAAAAATGGACAGGTGGGGGATGGCCATATTTTTTGGTAAAGCTTTAAGATTTATGCTGCTTTAAAAAGTTAGAATAAATTGGTCTCCATGTTATAGTATAACAAGTACATACATGATAACAGTAGCAACAGAGATACAGTTATGCAAAAAAAAAAAAAAAAAGTTTACAGGACTGCATAGAGTCCTGTGAAAACTAAGTACACCTCATGATTCAATAACTTATAGAACCACTTTTAACAGTAATAATTTTTCTGTATGACTTTATCAGTCTCTCACATTGCTGTGGAGGAATTTTAGCCCACTCTTCTTTACAACATTGCTTCAGTTCAGTGAGGTTTGTTTATGCACAGCTCTCTTAAGGTCCTGCCACAGCATTCCAGTCAGGCTGAGGTCTGAAGTTTGACTGGGCCATTGCAACACCCTGATTCTTTTCCTTTTTCAGTCATTCTGTTGTAGATTTGCTGCTGTACTTGGGATCATTGTCCTGCTTCATGAGTCAATTTCAGCCAAGCTTTAGCTGTCAGACAGATGGCCTCACACAGTGGACTCAGTGACTACAAGGTGCCCAGGTCCTGTGGCTGCAAAACAAGCCCCAATCATCACCCCTCCACCACCGTGCTTGACAGTTGGTATGAGGTGTTTGTGCTGATATGCTGTGTTTGGTTTTCACCCAAAGTGGCTCTGTGCATTATGGTCAAACATTGCCACTTTGGTCTCGTCTGTCCAAAGGTCATTATTTCAGAAATGTTTGTTAAGATGCATAGCCATACTTGTTCAGCCTTTTAATAATTGTACTGTCATGCCAACTGAGGTCTGTAGAGTCTGAGATATAACTCTTGGTCTTTTTGCAATTTCTCTGATCATTGCACTGTCTGACCTTGGGGTGAATTTGCTGGGACGTCCACTCCTGGGAAGATTGTAGCAGTGTGTTAACACACACCTGAATGCTAGTTGCCTCATTCTTGTGCATAGGATATGAGCTGTTCAATAGATAATGCATCACTGAATGGAATAGAATAGAGGTGAGTATATGAAAAGAGGACTTACATCCTACTTGCCTGCTTTCATACATTGTAAGCTCTACTACTGCTGTTGAAGAAAAAAACTCTTGTAACATTATAACTATTGTATCTTATCACTCCTCGGCTCAAGATTGTGAAACTGCAACTATGTGAAACTTATTAGTAGAAACTGTTCCTGACTGAATGTAGGAAATCACTAGATAATCCACCAGCCACAACTCTAAACTGTATCACTGCAATATTGGTGGGAAAATATTAATTCTGTAAGACATATCACTTTCCAAGTTCAAACAACATGTTTTTCTCCAACTGAATGCCAAACTCTCCCAACAATTTTCCAAGTAACTATTTGAAATGTTTTTTTTTTTTTATTCTAAAGTTGTCCAGTTTTCAAAGTACAGGGGATATGCAATATACAATATATCAAGGGTTATGGGTTTAACATTATAGATTTAGGTAAATGATTTAACCAATACAGGTACCAAAAAAAGTCATTACACCCCAGTCCAACATCAGTTAAAGCTGGGGTGAGCAACATCATTTTGGCTTGACTGAATAAATAAAATGCATAACAACTTTTCACCATACTGTTAGGAAATCAGAATATTTGATCAGAAATAAGTAGAGTGTAGAAAATTGGCATAGAAAGCATGGGGCACAATTTTTGGGCTTATGTGCAGCCCTGTGACCTCATACAGATGGTATTACATGAAAACTATAAACATCTTTCTATACTGAGAAATTGTTTTGCAAAGTGGGGAAACAGCTATTTAGAGCCTTTACTTAAATAAAAGTCCAAAAGTTTTAACTTAAAAATATACTCAAAGTACCTAAAGTAAAAGTTCTCATTAGGCGGAATGGCCCTTTTCAGAATCATATACATTTTATTACTGGATCATTAATGTGCATATCACATAGGAGGGACTAGTGCCATCCCCTTTGGACGTGCCCCTGAATGTTAATCAAGGGATCTCAGAGATAACTAGACTAAACTAGACTCCTGCCCCTCATTCAAAATCGAGAGGTAGGAGCCTAACCTGTTTCCAAAGGAAACTTTGGCCAATCACGTCTTTTCAGACCAGATATATGGCAGGTTCAATCTGAGAAATATGTTCAAAGCTTTGCTGTGATTTCCGGGTGATTGAAATGGTGTACAACACTGTGAAACAGTGGGCAACAGGGTTTCCAGGGTCACACCTACCAGGCTATACACACAATGAAACAGCTACCTTTTGGTGCAATCCTTGTGTAAAATAACAGGGTGTTCGACACACTGCCATTTATATTTTCAAATTCATTTTTTCAGTTGCTCTTGACTTGAGGTATTTTTGCACTACCTTTTTTCTTTGAAATAGCCCCAAAACTGTTTATTAGATTCAAGTCAGGTGACACACTTTCCCAGGTCATAGTTTTTTTTTCTTTTTTAGAAACTATTGAGTGATTTTACCAGAGTGCTATGGATTATAATCATATAATATACAGTGCCATCTATAACTGTCATCTCTAAAGCACCTTTTGATCCTTTTGCAGCCCCTTATGATCCAACCTCCCACCTCTGTGCTTCAGTTTGGGGACTATGCATTCATTGTGGTGGTACTGGATAGGTTCAAATCATCTATGCTGGACCCCATCTGAGCAGAACAAATTTACCTGGGTCTTATCTGGACAAAAAAATGTCCTTCTAAGATTCATCAGATTTCTTTTCATATTCTTAAGAAAGTTGTATCTTGCTGTTATGTGTCCAAAATGAAGTCAAGTTTTTTTGTTTTGTTTTTTTTAAATGTAGGTTGATGCTATGCAATGTCATTTGCATTGTTTGAGCTGTCACATAAACTTGGATTTTCCACTGATAACCTTTGTGTCAAATCTGAAGCACTTGTCTGTCTTCTTTTCAAAGCTAGATTTTGCAAGTAGAGTACTGTCCATAGTGTCATTTTAGGGCCACCGTGGCCCTGATTAATGGAACTGTGATTCATTCCATACTTTCTGACTACTGTTGCAACCGAGTTTCCTCTGGGTTTAGTTAGTCCCCAATCTTCCTGTGCCCTTTTCCTTCTTTGTAAAGTTTCACAGTCAGATTCCTTTGGTTTTTCCACCATGCACATAGCCACAGGCTAATTAACCGTGTACTTGATTAAGCTTCACTGGTCATAGGTTTTGTAAGTTCTGTCAGAAGTCACAGGTGTATTCACAGTTTCTTCTTTGGGGTTGCCATATTCAGTTTAGTCTTTTTAAGGATTTCTTTAAAACAAACAAACAACAAAAAAACATGGACAACAATCTGAAGTAGTCAAATAAAAGTGTTACAGGCAGCATGGTGGTGCAGTGGTTAGCACTGTTGTCCCACAGCAAGAAGGTCCTGGGTTCAAATCTAGTGGTTGGCTGGCTGGGGCCTTTCTTTGCATGTTCTCCCCGTGTGTGTGGATTTGTTCCGGGATGTCCAAAGACATGCTTGTTAGGTTAACTGGTGATTCTAATTCTAAATCAGCTGGGATAGGCTCCAGCCCAACTGTGACCCTGAATTGGATAAGCAGAAAAAAATGGATTGAAATAAATTTGCTATTTATTGTCAGTTTCCGGTCAATAACACTTACTTTTAGGACTATATATTATTTATACATTTTCTTTCTGAATCATCAATGCCTAAGAGTTTATGGAGTTACAGTGGTGACATCAGTAACCTTTAATATTGACTATTGCAACTTTGCATCTATTTTACAAAGTCCTCCAAAAAAACACAAATATTTGCTAAAACCAACTAGAAAAAAAAATCTACATAAATAAAATTAATGCTCAAGTTTCACAAGGTTAAAAGGTTGATAAAGATACATATTCACAGTATGTACTTGGCATTTAGAGAACTTTATATTACATAAATGCAACTTTAGAGCACTTGAATGGACTAGCATGTTAAAATAAAACTGCTATATAAGCAGATTTGAGAAAACAGACAATCAGGATATGATACAGGCAGACCTCATTGCAGCTTGAGTGTTCTTCTCCTGAAGGGCCATCTATAAATTGCTTTGGCCTCAACTGCCAGACCTGTTTTTTGAGTCTCTGAGTGTGTACTGAAGTTAAGCACGGCAAGTAATTTAAAGTAAACATAAACCTCGAAAGTGAAGTTCCTGCATTTTGTGCATGATTAACAATCAAAATTGAAAAAACAAAACAAACATAAGCTTCTGAATGCACAGAAATGGCATCCACACAGATATTAAGGCAGCTTGGTAGGACATTAAATGCGGTCCAGGTACCCCAGCTAACAGAAAGTGGTTAAAGACATGGTAGAAGTAGTTATTTTCTAACATTCTAGTTTGAAATGTTCCAAATGTCATCAGAGCTAAGCTTCATCAATTTCCGTTGCTGGATGTGAAGAAACACTTTCAAGTATCACTCTGCAGTGAAAACCTTTTCTATCAGTGTTACATTCGGGGAAATGTGAGTAATCTACAGGGTTTCAATTAGCTGGGAGGAGATGTTTCTCAGTGTTACAGCTTCAATTTGTTTTTCAGGTACAAAAGTGTGCCAACCAAGTTTGAACAGGATGGGGACTGATTAAAGGGAAGACTTTTAAGGTAGATATGCTGCCTCCCATGTGTGACAAAATGTTGACGAGAATGTGAAAGAGTCCGATGATTAGGGGGCACTGTGGTGCTGAGTTCTGTGTGACGATGTTGTGACATTCACCAACGCACTCAGACTGCATTTACATTAAAGTGTTAGCATTCCCAGTAATTAAATTTTGTAGACAATGCCATTCACAGTGAAATATCAGAATGACTTGAAAACAGCTAAATCTCTACTTCTTTGCCTTTATTTGATTTTGGGGAAAAACCCTTCTATCACTGTTAAGGAGTAGGACATGGAAACAGAGCTGACAAAATCTGTATAAATCCACAATGATGACAACTTCTCTGCTTTTTATTAGCCATTTAAAATGAGCAATCAATGAGAAAGTAACTGTATTGGGGACTGGTGTATTTAATAGGCACTGCCAATAATAATATAATCTTAAGCTTTATTTATCCTGTACACACTGAAAACGCATTTTCACCCTTTTCATATTTACATCCTCTGAGAAATGAAAGACTTCACTTTTAGGAGGGAGAATTTCAGATCAATTTGAGTGTTGATGAAGGATTTGGATAAAGCCAAAATGTGGGGGAAAAAAACTCCCAAGGATGAAAGAAAAATAAATTTGCACTGGAAGTGAATGAAATAAACTGAAAGGGAAAAAAGAAGTGTCAGAACATTCATACATACAAATCACATAAAAGTGCGGCATCATCTCACCTGTAAATCATTGATTTGTCTTCTGTGCCACTCTTTCGAGTTTCACTTAATAATGTTTCAGTTTCAGCGCTGCCACAAAGCTATCATTGGTTTATTACTGCATTCATCCCCACTGGCCAGTTACTTCAGAAGGAATCAGTGCAACAAGTGATAAGTGTTAAATCCCCACCACCACCAGACACCAGTGTCTTTATTTCTCAGAACTGGCAGTCATAACACAAGGTTAGCAGCTTCTTCATCTTGCTTTAGGTTAATATTAGTAACATTATTTAACTGGCCACAGGCTGACTAAAGCATAAACATAAGAAATAATCTTAGAATATGAACCTCATAATAATTAGTTAGCCTGTGGCAGATTAAGGGAAAAACAAACAATAAATGTAATGTTCTTGCATCACATTATTAAGATTAATTTAGCAGCCAAGCACTGATATGGGTATTATATGTACTAATAAGTCAAAGTAAGTATTGCATTATGATTTCCAGTTTTGAGAAATAGAGCAAGTAACTGAAGTTGAACAAAGTCCTGCACTTCTGGCCCATTGACCTGCTTGTTCAAAGTCAACTGGGCAATGGGGACGCAATGGTATTATACCCACCCACATGACCAAGGCTTTCTGTCAGAAAAGAGGAATCCTGATCAGTGAAAGTACAACTCTAATCCGCCAAAAGTTGCGACGCTGTGTAAAATGTAAAATAAAACAGAATGCAATGATTTGCAAATCTAGTAAACCCATATTTTATTCACAATAGATCACAGAAACATATCAGATGTTTAAAAATTAGAAAATGTACCATTTTAAGAAAAATATTTACTCATTTTTGAATTTGATGGCAGCCACATGTCTCAAAGAAGTTGGGACAGGACCATGTTTAGTATCCACTCTTCTTTTAACAACAGTCCATAAACATCTGGAAACTGAGGAGACCAGTTACTGACTTTTGGGAGGAATGTTGTCCCAATATAGGATTCTAACTGCTCAATAGTCCGGGGTCTTCTTTGTCCTTTTTTGTTTCATGATTTTCCAAATTCACTTGGTGAAAGGTCTGGACTGCAGGCAGGCCAGTTCAGCACCTGGACTCTTCTACTATGAAGCCATGCTGTTGTAATAGCTGCACAATGCAGTTTACCATTGTCTTGCTGAAATGTGCAAGGCCTCCCCTGATAAAGATGTCATCTGAATGGGAGCATATGTTGCTCTAAAACCTGTATGTATTTCAGCATTGATGGTGCCTTTCCATATGTGCAAACTACCAGTTCCATAGGCACTAATGCACTCCTTTACCATCAGAGATGCAAGCTTTTGAACTGAGCACTGATAACAAGCTGGATGGTCCCTCTCCTCTTTAGTCCAGAGGATGCAACATCTATGTCTGACCACAGAACAGTTTTCCACTTTGCCTCAGTCCATTTTAAATGAGCTTTGGCTCAGAAAAGATGGCAGTGTTTCTGGATCATGTTCACATATGGCTTCTTCTTTGGATGATAGAGCTTTAACCTGCATTTGTGTTCACAGACAATGATTTCTGCAAGTGTTCCTGAGTCCATGCAGTGATTTCTGTGACAGAATCATGTCTGTTTTTAATGCAGTGGTGCCTGAGGGCCTGAAGATAATGGACATCCAGTATTGATTTTCAGCCTTGTCCCTTGCGCACAGAGATTTCTCCAGATTCTCTGATTCTTTGGATGATATTATGTACTTTAGATGATGAGATATTCAAAATCTTCACAATTTTACACTGAGGAACATTATTCTGAAATTGTTTCACAAATTGTAGATGCAGTTATTTTGCAGAGTGGTGAACCTCTACCCAGTCTGTCATGAGCTAATATCTTTCATGAAATAGTAAAATGTCAGTTTAAACATTTGATATGTTTCTATGTTCTACTCTGAATAAAATATGGGTTTATGAGATTTGCATTCTGTTTTTATTTACATTGTACACAGCGTTCCAACATTTTTGGAATTGGGTTTGTGAGTTGGACCTATTAAGGAGGACCTTGGTAGCCAAATGGTTTCTTTAAATGTCACATACAGTGATGCTAGACTCACCTGTTTACATCAGCATATTAACTATAAGACTAATGTTTTATATATTATTCCAGGATTTAAAACTTTTCTAGCTATTGTATTATTAAGCCTAATCTTGTTCTTAATTTTGTGTTTTAAGGCAACCTTGAGTATTTTGCAAGCTGCAAACAAATAAAATTTGTCATTATTATTATACCTAATACTAACAGAAATGTCACAGATCTGGTGCTTACAGAGCTGCAGTAGCTACAGTTTCTGAGTAAACAGCCAGAACAGCATGAACAAAGCACACTTCATTGTTACTTTCTTTATTTAGTTTTGTTTTTCACAAATCCACCGTGTATATTGCTAGATAGTCGGTGGACTGCATTTCCTTGAATAAAATAGCCCTGACATGGATGTATTTGCTCAGTGGTGCTTCAATAGCATTTACTACCCTTGCAGATGGCTGCTCTCTTATAGCCTGGAGGAATATAGTCAAGTCTGAGCTGCTTTTAACTGTAAACCAGTGAGCAGGCTTCAGCTGTGTTAGTATTACAAATATCACCAGGAGAGGAGCATATTTATTTCACCAACCCTGGCAAATATGAACAAGAGAGGACTCTGAACGCTGAAATGTTAAGCTAAAATTGAGAGTTTTTGTATATCAGCCCGGGGATGCTCTCCTCAGGTTAATAAGACATGAGGAGTTATTTTCAGCATTTTTGCATCCCAGATCTTTGCCTTGCTGTTTCCAGTGAAGTCAAGGGGCTCGGTCATGTAGCAACGCTCATGCTTTCTCCCCGCGAGAGAGATGATGAGACTAATCCAGGACCATTCGATCAAATGAAACTTTTCAGTCAGGCTATTTTTCAATGTCACATTTCTTTATGTTTGATCCATGAGGTAGGCGTGTCCCACTGGCATCATCTATCATCATCAAGTCAAGCTACTGGGCTCTCCTGACCACTGAGCAGCAGCTCTCAGGAGACTGATGCCTTGGAGGAACATCTGTCAATCAGAGGTTCGTGGAGACTTTGCTGCATTTCCATCTTCAATCCACCACTCAGAAACTCATGAATCTTATACACTGTAATCTAAGACTTGCCCTGATGCTTGCATAAGCATGCACGAAAGTATACTGTTATCATTTCTGTGCTTAAAAAAGTTGTATCTCTGACATTCTAGTTTTTCAAATAAAGATTTTCACATGCCAGTTGCAGATGTGATTCCGGTGCAAGCTTCGTTAAGTCACAGCTCTGAACCAATGTGGGAAAACAAGTCTCTTTGAGAAGCCAGGGGTGTTAACATTAACTCTAGATGCAGTTGGCACCTATGTGTGTGTCTCCCGAAGAGAGTGGAAGAGTCAAAATGCCAAAAAAAAAAAAAAAAACAGTCTTCAAAAGATTTATAGGATGCAGTACCAACTCAAAGATGAAGACAAAATAACTTCCTCAGACCTTTAGAGGAACAGCAGTTTATTCTGTCATTTAAGAATGCAATTTTCTGAGCACATTTCAAGGCTAATCAATGGCAGGCCTCATCTAAATACAAAGAACTGTGAGTTAAGCAGTCTAGTTAGCAGAAAATATCTAAACATTGTAGTGCTGCTCACCTAGATGGACTGACTGAGTCCTTGAAATATCAATGCATCGAACAGCTGCTGATGAAGTGCTGACAGAAAGACTGTAGCAGGGAAAAATCGGCGACAGTCCCCTGAAAAAAGAAAGAAAGGGACACAAAACAGATTTTGGGATGCGTGTGGTCATGGAAGGTCGAGCACTATTCAGACACAGAAGATGACAACGTTAATTGGGGTCACTCCTGTGGGACACCCTCCCCTTTCAATGTAATTTTCTTAGGATGATTTGCCCACGGGATAAGAGAGAAACTGTACAAATGAGCCAGTTTTTCTTTAGAGACTGAGTGGTGAAGTGGGAAAACTGGGATCATTTCATCAAATCATATCTGTGTTTACACACAATATGTAGCAGCGCTCTGTTGCCAATAATAATAAGTACTGGGTGCCAAGTTGCAAACACCATGTCATTAATCTGTTGCGAGCTACACTCAATTACTCCATTTTCTCCAAGGAGAGAGGAGCAGACTGTGGCCTTAACTGTGGTTTCACAACATCTATAATTAGAAAAACAATTATTCAATTCCATGATAATCATGGACGCAACAGTGTTAACACACAAATTGCACCCTGTATCTGTGTCTTCCTTGCTGTTCCAATTCACCTTCAGAGGTCATGTGGGGCTAATGAACGTAGCTTGGATGAGCTACATGCTCCCCAATGATTACAAAAGATATTTCACTTGTTTATGTTCACCATATGGTTGCTGCAACTTTTCAGTGGGGACCTGGGAATGAGGTTACCTTCAAAAGAGGTCTCTGCTCACAAATATCTTGCCTAAGCTTTCAATATATTGTTGTAGATGTTTAATTTTAAATGATCTTATTTAGGTGACTTTGAGGATGGTGACCACTTCTGTTGTTTTAATTAATTAAATATATCTTTTAAATAAAAGCATTTTTTGTATCTCAAAAAGGTTAGTAAAAATGGAACACGGTGACTTGCTAATTATTTACGATCATCTTTACATTTAAAGAGTGCAAAGAGTTTCAACCTCAGTTTCAACATCTTCAAAATGTTGAAACTGAGGCTATCACCTCGCCTTCTGTTGACCCTAGCTCATTTGAGATGGATTGAGGTGGAAAACTTTTATGGAACTCCTCTATCCTCTGGCCTAAAGAGGAGAGGGACTACCCAACTTGATGTCAGCGCACAGATCAA
>VUQI01027562.1:0-14103 GCA_015106735.1 Paratilapia polleni
AAAGAAAAGTTTTGTGTGAGGAAAAGAAGGGTTCAATTCTGGCTTTACTGGCAGAGGGATACAGTGAGCGTCGGGTTGCTTCCATCCTTAAAATCTCTAAGACAGCGGTTCATAAGAACAAGGTCAAGCAGCAGACATTGGGAACAACAAAGCTACAGTCTGGCAGAGGCCGAAAACGACTCTCCACTGACCAGGATGACCGTCACCTCATTCGAATGTCACTCAGGAACCGTAGGATGACATCAAGTGACCTACACAAAGAATGGCAAATGGCAGGGATGAAGTGCACAGCAAGAACGGTTTGAAACAGGCTCCTAGAGGCAGGGCTCAAGTCGTGTAAAGCTAGAAAAAAGCCCTTCATCAATGAGAAGCAAAGAAGAGCCAGGCTGAAGTTTGCAAAAGACCATAAGGACTGGACCATAGCGGACTGGAGTAAAGTCATCTTCTCTGATGAGTCTAATTTCCAGTTTAATTTTTCTTAATTTTTTCCAGAGCTGTATATGTTATATTTACCCAGCGATTTTAAAAAAGTTAGGTACTGTTAGTTATTCCTACTGTATGTCTTCATATATATTTTATTTAAATATATTTCATTTTTATTTAAATATTTAAAATGTATAATACATTAATGTATTTAAATGAATAAAAATTGTTTTTATGGAGACTAAAAAGATGATTCAGCCGATACAGCACCGACACTAGGTGAGCTTGACACTTGACGATTGAAAGAAGCCATGAAATGAAAATTGAGTAAGGGTGATGTGTAGAAGCAAATTCATGATGCATTGAGCCATCTTTCATTTCCATTGATGTATTAAACAGAGTTACTGTGGGAGGCAAATGATGGAGCTCCCCTGGAACTCACTACATCTTCCTACTTAACAGGAAGGCAAGTGCGCGCCAAACCCTGCAGGCTGACAACGCTCACCAAACAAATCATGGCAACACATCCACAGGCAGTCCAGAGTAAATTGTTGTATTAACCCCCAGGCAAGGGTCCCTCCTCAACAATTCAATAAGCAGAGATGCAATCCTACACATCCTAAAAGAAAACTAAGGATTTGACATCCCACAGAGCAGGCTAGAGCCAGGCTGGGGAGGCTGTCAGTGTTATAGGTCACTGTGTTAATTGTTTTCTGTTTCAAGACAGTTATCTTTTATGGCGTCTTTTCCTGCAGTCACCATGCTGCATTTTTGCAAAGAGAAAAGAATCGAAGCAAATGATTGTCACTAGTCATTACAAGTCATGTCATTTTGACAATGTGCAAGTAGAGGAGAACCAGAGCTGGTTCTCCTGGAATAATGATGAACCTGAATATTTTGACTTATAGTTATTTAGCCACACAGTTTCCACAGAATTAACATGACTTTTTTCTTTTGACTTTAACTCTTTTTTACTGATTTATTTGTTAAAGTGTTAATGTTTGGTCAGAACTCAAGCACTTGTCAGTACTATCAAGTGTAATTATCCAAAACAGCTAATGGAAGCCAGACCTCTAAATTCCAAGACCTAATCTTAAGTATGCTGTTGCTCAAGCCACAGTGAGGTCTGACTGCATGACTCGTACTTTAGTAAGAAATCTGATGGGTCAGGGATGAAGGACACTGTCAAGAAGCAAACGCCATTATTTGTAGCTTACTATAATCTCCAGATAAGATTAACTTTGGCTCAAATTAATCTAAAGTATTATGTGATCTGCAAGTCACATCTCCCTAACAGCATCATGTTAAGCTATCTGATGCTGCGTACATGTTGTCTTCCTGTCTATTCACATGCCTAACGACACATGTTCTGTAACAGGCATTGCTAATTAGCTGAAATGTATTTGTGTGTGTAGCCTTGTGGAGAGCTTACTGCAAATTAAGCCGACTGCATTTGTTCAAAATTAATTCAGCCTGATTTCACTGACAGACTCTTTTTTTCCTCAGTTTGCTAAAACAGAAACACTTTGTTGATATTTGCATTCAATATCATGCCTCAGGATCGCAGTTCCTTTGCAAACCATTCATGATGTGAAAAACCCCAGATTTTTAAACTGGAGATAAAACATCCCATTAGCAATGTACGGTAATGCTGACATTACATTCCTGTAATAAGTAATGTTATTTTGCACCATCACGGCTCCATCTCTACATAAAACTAAGGGGTCACCACAGAGCGTCAGCACTACAATGTGCACTATAATTGATATTTGAGTCTTGCATCATTAACATGACAAGATGCAATTAAATTTTTAAAAACCAGAAAAGCGTTTCATAATGGGCTTAAGGTCGGTGTTGTCAGCATCTCTTGCAACAAAATGAGAGTATTTTGTAAACATGTTTTATTGCAGGAAACAGTGTAATAGGAAGAATCAACAGACCAAGCATAATGTTTGCTTTTATATGTAGAAAATAAACACCTGAATATGGTGAAGTTTGGTTACAGGCAGGGGACTGCTGTATAACGGTTAAAAACATCTTTTTTATTATGCTGCTGACGGGCAGTAGTAAAAACTCTCTTAGAATGCATTGCAGCACTTTCCAGGTGAGTGTTGATTTCTATTTTTAAGTTGCAAATATGGAAATGTATTTTTCTATGTTACAAAAAACAAACAAACAAAAAAAAAAAACATGGCATATACATAACCCAAATCACTGGTGGATATGCAATTAAATGTAATAACAACTGAACATATCTGGCAATTAATAAACAGATATGCACTAATATATGGAACTAAATAGGGAAAATGTTTTCACAAAGAAAGCAGGTTATCTGGCATCTTAAAGCAATAAAAAATGTGTTGTGGTGGAACGTTTCATCGTTGTTATGGGTTTTTTTTTCACTTTTGTATAATGAAGACGGGAGAGCTGTGAACATTTTAAGTTTCAAATACATTATATTTAATTTGTGCCACTGGCCAAAGGGTTAAACACAATCACAAATACCCCAAAATGTTCTTGTTATTAATTGCGTCTGAACCTTCAGCCTTTAAGTGCCCCTTTTTGATTTAAATTGTCAAATATCAAGAAAGTGCACATATGCCTTGTCAAGTCAGACTTTAGAACTCCATTCAGGCTGCTCAATTCTCATGAAGGCAGACAATTTTTTCAGGTGCCTTTTTTTTCTTTCTTTATCCCCCTTTTTTTCCCCTCCCTTTGCTATTGAGAACCTCTTCCCCTCTTATAGACATGATCTGACAGGAAATCTTTGAGAGGCAGCGCTGTGCTAACTGCCCAGAGATTTCAACTGTCTGTTCTTGCTGGAGGAGAAGCTGAACGCTGGCCTCCTATTAGTCTAAACACATGGAGCCCCCCAATCCCCTGTCTGCCTCTCTCTCTCTCTCTCTCTCTCTTCCTCTCTCTCTCTATCACTTCCTCTCCCTCTCTTTTTCTCACTACTCATCCCAGGCCTGGCGAGGGGGCTGACAGCTCTCAGCGTCCCAGCCTGTCAAAAAGGGCCTGTTATTCAGCACCCTCCCTCTGGGACAGGAGGAAAATACACACACACTTGCATGAATCCGCAGACGTGCACACTCACAGAACATGCTTTCACAAAGGCCTTGTACACAACACACACCCACGCACTCTGTCTTTCTCCCTCTCTCGCTCTCACACACACAAACACACACACACACACACACACAAATATTGTTCCTATGCCCATGAAATACTTGCACATACAAAAACTTTTGACTGCTCTTAGAGGATGTTCTGCTTGTTGTCAGCATTTCTCAAAATATGCTGACATTTTGCATGCACTAATCAGGATCAAATGTATTATCCATACAGACACTAATTTACTGAGCTTTCGCCTTTTCCACAGCAGCGCTGACACAAATTCCTCTTTTTATGGAGTCCTCTTGTCAATCCATGTGATTGGCTGAAATTTACCAATCATTAGCTACAATTTAATAATGTCTGGTGAATCGGAAGAGCTGACAGGTGTCCAATCAGGAGTTTGAGATGATTCCTTAGAGATTTTGAATTTTAGCTTGCAAATGAACCTGCAGGTGCCTCCACAGCTGTATTCCCAAGTCCATCACAATACAATGTGCATACTAAGAAGCAGAAATTGCACGTTGCACACTACTGCCTACTGTCTTTTTTTCAGTTTTGAATAGCAGAGATGTGAAATGGATAAGAATATTTTAATTTAAAATAAAATAAAATAAAAAAAAGCCTAACCCAGAATGCTAAGCTGTAGTTACAGAAACAAAAAGAAAGGGGAAAAAAAGGTTCAAATGATTGTTTTGTATACACTGTCTCTAAAGAGGTGCTGTTATTAAATGGTGGTATCTTTTCCTTTAAGTTTCATGGGGGATCTGTTAGTGAGAATAATTGGGAATTTTTATGATTTAAAAAAAAAAAAAAAAAAATATTAAAAAACAAATGATAATGATGAATTATAATTATGCTCTGTAAAACAGGAAAACAAATTATGATATATGGAATCACTGCAGGAGCATTTTAATAAATTGTTAATAAATTAAATGAAGCGTATATATCAAACATACTTTGATTATATTAGATTAGACTGGGTTCCATTTGCCCCTCTGAGAAACACATTATGCTTCATTTCACATTTATTGTGATTTCCACCTTTCTCCCTCGTCATGTACTGTATATGAATCTTTATGTCCATATAGACACACAGTTATATTTTTTCCAAGTGTAAACATTTGCATACATTGCAGTAACCACATTTAAGTAAGCTGTTGCTGTGTAGAATCTACTTTTTCCCCCCCTTTTTATAATTCAAACCCACAACCCAGCAGTTGCTGTGGGGGTAATCCCTGTTCAACTCCAAGAAACAAGTAATGATTGCGGCTGATCTCATGTGGAGCCACTGGAGAGCTGAAGCTCTGTGCTCCAGAAGCCGTTAAAAACCATCACGGAGTAGGGGCTATTTATTACTCGATTAGCTGCACAAAATTCTTTTGCCCATTCAGTCACGATGTTGGAAAAAATAGCAACAGCAACAAGAAAAATACTGCATGTATTCAGTGAAACTTAACAAAGTGAGATAAAAACAAAACAAAAGGGAAAACAAAACTTTTCAGAAATGCCTGCTAAGCATGAACACAGTCTCCTTTCTTCCCATGTGGCCCCTTTCTGAATAATTTCCCTCAAATCTGAGTAATCACGGTATTAGTGCCCTTTTTAAAAAGACTTCTCTGTCTGCTAAATAAGGACCGCTCTTAATTTCTCTCCTCGACGCTGCCTTAATTGTGTTAGGAATTAATGGCGCATTTTCACAGCCAGGCTCACTACCAGACACCGGTTACACTGCTCTTCCTGCTGGGCCCGGTGCCACACAGTGGGCCAAGAAGTGCCTGTCGAGTGCCAACCTTGGTCTCACTCCTGCTTGGGGGTGAGAAACTTTGCGCTATACATATGCATGAATATCCCTCATATCTCCCCAAAGGCAGCTATATCTCACCATTAGTCGCTCTCAAAAGTCTTCTGCGGTGCACAGTATTGACTTTTGGAATAATTTCAGGCAATCCCAGACGTGATTTATGATGATGCACATTATCGATCACTTAAGGAGATATTTAGGTATTCAGAATAAAAAGTTATGTTCTCATTATGTTGATGGCGTGAGGCGCCAGGCCAAGGGGAGAGGGGGGGAAGTCACTGTACACTTTACCGGAGAGGTAATTAGCACGTCTGAGTAACAGCAGCGCTCCTCCTCTCTGCTCTCCTGCTGCTCAGCCTGGGCTGACTTGCCTTAGAGTTAGCACAAATTGTTACTGTCGCCCCACAGGTGGGAAACTAGCTCTCATCACCTCATCACCCTAGAGGATGTGAGACACGGCAACATATATTAAACTGCTATCCTCGCAGCATGCGGCTAGTGTCTTCATGAGATATTTTACTCTTTATGGAGCCCATGGGGGACACACAAATCCAATACAGCTTCCTTTTAGAGGGGCACAAGCGAAGACATGCATACAAACAACTGGGATTTAGAGTGGTTCCTCTGCCAGAGGCAAGAAAAGTGACAAGCCATTGGAGTGCTTTGGGCAAATGCATCAGCACTGGCAATACTATGGGCTCTAAGATAATAGAAAACAATGGCATTTATTTAACGTGAGATGTTGTGTGGTTGAAGTCTTACTGCAGTTTCAGCACTGCATTTGCAGACAGATCAAGCATTATATTGTTATTAATGGTTATTAATCTTTTAACCGACCATAAGTGTAACAGCTGATGGAGTTTTACAGTGAAAAATAAATCACAACTTTGCACTTCAGGAGGTGTGGAGAAATAACTTTCAAAGCCAGAAAGTGTGGAAAAGTTATTTTTTCGTTCATCTTCTTCCACGAGGCAGTTTGGCTTCAAACCAAAGATGCCATTACCCTTGTCAGGGCCTGCTGATGAGAGATACCAGTCATTGTTCGTGGTGGGGAAAAAAGAAACATGCGCAACACTTTCTAAAGCTGTTAATGTTTTATCCCATAATTCACAGGCCCAGGACTTGGGAATATGTCTTTGTGGGAAAGCCTTGGCTGGACACGGTGGAACCAGCATCATTAGTGCCTGTCTCCCTGGGGTGGCATGTGTGGAAATTACTGCCCCAATCAATAAACAAAGTCCAAGTGTTGAAATATTTATCCAGACAGAGCTTCATCCTTGCGGTGGACTGTCTGAGCACTCTTCCTGCACCTTAAAGGGTTATTCAGAAAGCCATATATGGGCAAGAGTACACCTTGAAATCAATGGGGTGCCACTCACTGGCTGAGTGCTGAGTGCTACAGAAGTCCATTAATTTATTGTCAATACATGGGGCGGAAACAGTGTAGGAAGCAGAACTCCCCTTAAGGTATAGTCAAAATAGTGTTGTCACACTATTGGCCTTTCTAACTTTGAAACAATACCTCAAAGCTTATCAATATTTGATTATATGCAAAGACAGGCAAACCATTTACAAGTGGGGCAAACCTGAGGCCTAAACGTATTGTAAATGGTTTTCTTGCTGATAGTAATGCAGTTCTGACTCTCATGCCCAACTTATTCATTGCAGTGGCAACACACTCCCAAGCTGTGTGCCGTCTCTTAAAAACTTTTTCTTTTCTTTTGGTCTATTGCTATCCTCTACTAAACCTTCAGTTGTGCTGGCATTATCCAAGGGGAAAAATGCAAGGCAGATGCCTTTAAAGTTCATTTGAGATTTATAGATCACAGGTGTGCAAGTTACAAATGGGGTTTTTAGAACCTGCTTAAGCACTTTTATTTATGCTTAGCATCTTTGATAAATTAAACAGAAGCACACTGTCGGGAATTATCTTAAGACGAAGTGCATGTATAAATCTAAGGACATTTTTATAAATGAAGTTTCTTATATGTATATTCTTATTTCAAATGCTTGTGGTTGTTTGACAAATGAGCACTGAAACTAACAGAAATATTCAGTGTTATTTCAAGCATTTAACCATTGCAACCACTGCCTGTTTACATCACATACATTGCAGATCCATTCTGTAAGGGCCAAATCATATACACTGGACATCATAGTGTGATTTCCTCTGCAAGGCTTCCTTTGAACTCCAACACTTAGCTTGTTATCTCACTTTATCTTCCCACAGAGCATGTTACGGACGATTAAAAGCTCTATGTGATACTTGGGCTAACATCTCATTATAAGAGAGAGCCCATTTGTATTTCTTACCTCCATAGTTAGAGTCCACAAAGGATGACAGCTGACTTCCCCTCCTCAGCTTGAAGTACTGTTCTGAAACATACGCTCATTATAGAACCATAAAAAATTGCTCTCATTTGTTAATATAACATTTTCAGGGCCCAACAATGTTCTCTGGACATTGTCTGGCTGCAAGATAATGTGGCCCTATGAGATTTGCAAGTTTAATATAATTTAGCCTTCTCCTTTTTTGGTTTTGTTTGTGTGCCATTACTTATGCAGGATGCCAGTTTGTCTCCATTATTTTGGGAAGATAATTGGTCAGATGATGTCTCAAGAATTCTCAAAAGCATCTGATCCTTCACAGGCCTTTGACCTTCATCACTCCCCTCTAAATAAATTCTACAAAAGACTATTTTGCCCTGTAGAAAAACAAGCAGCACTAATTATCATCATCCATTTTTCTATCCTGCTATGATGTCGAGAGTCATGGAAATTTATAGTTACATTAAAAGCCAAATGAACTTTTTTTTAAATTATTTTTTTCCTTTCGATTTTTCAGTATATACAATATACACTTCCCACTAGACCACAAAAGGACAATAAGCAAAGCAAATCACACATTTACACACACGTCTTCTAAAGGGGCTTTTAAAACCACAGCACTTGCACACCTACTGCATCATTCCCCTAATGATTAGCAGATCATGTCAATAAGCTAAAGGGGAAACAGTAGACACTCTTGGTGATCATAAATCTCAATACTGGTATCAGTGTTAACAACCGTCAAGGGGGTATAAAATGCTGATGAAAACGCTGGAGTGTATGTGCAAATACCACTTTCACAGACAAGAGACTAGAAGACGTCTTGTCTTTGTCCATAATCAAGTTGTGCTTCTCATTAACTGAAAGGTCTTGATTAGCAATACCACTACAGTGGTCCAAGACACAGTGTTTAATTAACATTATCAGCATTGTAATTGTCATTTGTTTGCCTTGTCAGTTTAGATTTTCCAGGTCAGTGAGAAGCTGTCTCCACATGCTCCCCTTCACATGAGCCAAGATGCCTTTTGGATACTGAGCGTTCACTGAGGATGAAATGCACTCAAGGCTGCTGCGCTCAGCCGCTCCCCTGACCCTGATCACACAAGAGAATGAAGATGCGACAGGCATGTGGAAAAGATTTCAGAGCACGATGTTCCCCTATTAGGGTCTATATCCTAAAGAGAAACATTGTTACCAAGAGCATGAATGGAAAAAGGAGTTTCTGTGGGAGGCCAGAGGAATGTGCCGCACAGTATTCATGGAAGACAGATGGCATTCCCAACAAATTCTGTCCACAGCATCTGACCTCTGACTGCAAATCTACTGTATATCAGTGCATGTATTTGCACATATGAAGGTACACATGCACACATTATAAACACTATTTCCAGATGTCTGTCATTCTTTTGTTTGACTTAGTCCTTGTGCATAAATGATCATGCACCTAATTCAATATGTGTGTGAATGTTTATGTCTATTTACATTTTCATGGCTCCCGTGCTCGCAAGCAACGTATATATTTGTCCCTTGTGTGTGTGGCCAGTTGCTGTCTGGTTATATGTGTCTGTGACTGTTCTACAATCTGTCTTTCATGGTTTAGTGTGGATGCAGTCCAAGGCGCCCAGCTGCTTTAAATCAACACTCAATCACGGTTCATCTGATCGTAGCTTAATTCTGCGTGATTCACACTGGCCTGATCTGACCACCTCAGTGTTTCCCTGCTCCCACTAACTGGCATGGTTTGATTCCACATCCGACTAGTATTACAAACCTTGGAAATGTTTGTTATTTTGTTGAAGGATGCAGATGGCACATAGGACTGAATTCAAAATGTCCAAATCTTGTGTCTCATAATATATATTATATATTATGCAATTCAGTGCAAGGCATTCTATACAGACACTTGGCCAAATTTTACCTGAAAATTATGAATCATACAAAAGAAAGAGAAAGAAAACAGGTGCAGACAGTTCACTCACTACATTCACTCTTAAATGAAGTGATTGCGTATGCCTGTGAACCATTTTATGTTAAACCTTTTTTTTTTTTTTAATTGTTGAGCACCTGAATCAAACTAGTCAGTTCTACATCTAGCTCCACTGAATCATGTACATCGTGCCTGACGCTACAGGTCTAAATAAAAGTTTATCTTTGTGGCTGAAGACGAAGCTTGATTTGTGCATTTCAAATTTGGAAAGAATTTGCTGAGAACAAAATGTGTGACAGCATCAGAAACAACAAAGCTGCAGATAGAAAATGGATCTTCTGAAGTGATATTCAGAAGAGGTGTTTTTCTCCAAAATGAGACGTACTCCCAATGTCTGACACATAATATGCAGAGGCCTTGAATACTCGAACAAAATAGGCTGAAAGCGTGCTTCTTGTAAAAGACTAGAAAATGAAAACAAAAGGCGTTGCTCTGTGTCTCTGTTACCATGGTGTATCTCACTGTGCATTTGGGACTTGCTGTTGCAATATGAAGAAAAACCACAAAGTTTACTCTTTCTGTAATAAGCTGACAAAGAGAGCCACCCAGCCCACCAATTCCAGATGCTGAAATCCCAGTGTGAGAATGTGAGAAATGGCGAGACCCCGCAGCAGATTTATTCACTGCTGAGCTCTCTTTCTAGCATTCGATCAAAAATACTTGTGCTCACCATCTCCTATTGTTGAAACAAATGAGAATTTTTACAATGGCACAAAGTTCCTAATGCTCCAAGAGATGCCTCTATCCTGCTCCTGATTTTCCTAAGAGTTTTGGTGCGTCAAAGGATCTCAGCAAACTGTAAAAAGAAATAAATAAATAATAAATAAATAAATAAATACATACATTTATAGAGAAAGACAGTACCTTGACAGCTCAGGCATTAGCCTAATACTGCTGGATTGATTTCAAATAGTTTCCAGGGTACAAGCCAACCCATCCAGAGCAATTTGATCTAAATGTGTGTAAAGCTAGTCTCCTGTGTACCCCAGTTATGTTAAGCTGAATGTTCATTATTGGTTCATTAAAGAATGTCCGACCAATTCTATACTACATCAGTCCTTCTCTGACAATAATTATTACCATACCATAGAGTCAGTTAGCCTGGTCCTGCATGACTTCATGCTTCAGACACACCCTCCCAAAGGCCAAGTGCTGACTGAAACAGACAGTGTTAATGTTTTGAACACCATGCTGCATAAAGATGAATATAAATGAGGAAACCTGAATTCCCCAAAAGAACCACGATTCTTTAAATTAAAGATTTACCAATTAGCAGATTAATAATTATCCAAAATAATACCCTCATTAGTAAACCTGATAATGTTTAATGTATTTTGTTGACTACGTTGGAACATTTTTAATCAGTAAGTAAGTGTTATTATTTAAGCTATTATCAGCATAGCATTTTTCCTATTTTTTTTTTTTTGTTTAAAACACATTAAAATCTTATTTTAATATTTGCAAAGCCAGGCTGCTATCTGTGTTATTAAGCCTAACCCTGCACAACTGAAACTTGAAAATATTTTATGATCCAACAGCGGCGGTAGAAATCTATGCTTGTTTTGCTTGCAAACTGCTTCGCCTTCCCATCTGCTCCCTGGGTTAATTATGTGAGTTTCAAATAATTTGTGGCTGCCGACTCCTCTCCTTTAAGTGGGGTCTACTGTGCTGAAATCCAATACCCACCTTAGTCCTCTTTTCCTCACCACAATGTACATGTGCGTTTGATTAGCCCTCTGGCTTGGTATAACAAGTGAAAAGGAAAAGTCAACTTCAACTAGTAAGTGTCCCATTCCAAAAATACCTCATCTCATAACAGACCTCCACCACAGGAAATAAGGTGCAGTCAAAGGTCAGGGAAAAAATGGAGAAAACAACTACTGGAGCATTTTTAATTTAGTTTTAATATTACTTCATTTATTCACCTACCACATCATTCTACAATAATCTGTAAAGTGTTTATCAGTAATTAGACAAGACATAATAGAAGGTGAAAAAACAAAGGTTTAGTGAATACACAGAATAAAACTGAAGGAAGCTAGTTTCAATATACTGTACAATAGTGTGTATAATACTGTAAGATAATACAGTGGGTGTCTGTCAGCGAATATGGGCATAGATTTAAACCATGTGAGATATTTTCCAAAGCCTAGATATGATCTTTCAAATTGCAGCTGATGTTATTGTTTTGTCTCTATCTGGTATTCATTGACTTTGCATGTCAATCAAAACAGACCCAGTTCCCCCCCAAACACACCTCCCCACTCTGGTCTTTCTTTGAGGTGAAAATCCAGCAATATAATCACGTTTAAGCACCATTTTGAATTACTCAGAGAATGTTAAAGCCAATTCACAAAACAAAGGGTGTTCACAGCCAGTGGTCTTTGAGTGTGCACTTACAATACATACAAGATTACTCACTCGCCTTCAATGCAGACACAATATACTCATTCTGCCTTTTCCCTCTGTGCTCTGTTCGGCAGATGCCCACACAGGGATAGGGAAAGCCATTGTATCTAATTGCAATGGTTAGGATTTTGATTACATTCTTGCCTTGAAAGCACAACACTGTAAAAGAACAATTGCTCAGAGAGCACCAAGCAGCAGGAGGTGCAATTTCAGCCTCTTCTTAATGAGAGAACATATCAAAAGGTAAAAGGGAGGAATTTATACTTTAATTCCATTTCTGAAGTAATAAAATGTGGGGCCCTAATTTATTAGTTTATTAAAGGTGAAACTTATCCTAGGACTATTTCTCTCTTCTTTGTGTTGTGTTTTTAGGATCCTTCCATCTGGGTCTGTTTTGCTTGTATTTCTGAAATTATTAATCTCAAAGCAGATGTCCCACAGGGGCAGAGTGATGTAATGTATTAATAAGATGACTATAACGTCCTGTGGCTTCTCTGTTTCATGGATGCACACTAAAATGGAACCAGTATAGGTACGTATATAATGGTCTACATGTCACATGGCAGTGCAACCACAAACTGCATCAAGTAAAGTTTTGCATGACTAGCAGTTTAACATATCGGCAATTTTTTTACATGCTTACAAAAACAAAACAAAAAAAGAAAAAAAACCTACACCAACCAAGCTAAAAAGAAAAAAAGATAGACTTTACAGACAAAAAAGAATGTGTTATTGAAATAAAAGTTAAACACAAAAAGCCCATAACTTGAGATTCAAAATATCCTATAAATATATAATAGTGCATGTAAAAATTGTCACAGCAGAGCTCTGTGTAACAGCTAATTTTTTTGTACTATTCTTAGAATATTTATCATTGTGTGACCCTGTGTGGGAAGGCTTATTACTGGGGTTGCATTGTCTCTGCCGACGCACTCTTATGTCTTTGATTCTACCTTCTCAATCCAGCAATTTTGCTGAGTTGACCTTGCTCGGTACAAAAGGAGGTGAAGTGCAGAAATGGTTTTACATCACACAGTGAAGAAAAACTGTCTCTTTTTTCTCAGTGCTAAGTGAAAGATGACACTGTCCTCTTCTCTCTCTTTTGTCATGGAAACTTTGTTGTAAAAAGTCAGCAAAACACTGATTGACAGAAATACAGTGTATCTTTGGTCTAAGGTGTTTTTCTTTTTTAAATGGATTTCATTTAACTTAAATGCAACACACATAAAGAAAACACATCAAAATTATTCAAGCTTTGAAGGATTACCTACATGTGGATTTTAGTGAAACAACTAAATGTGACACCATCACTGTCTTCACTTCTAAAAATGCAGGTGATCTGTGCATTCCTGCATCAGTTATCCCATCTTTAATGACAGTCATCTCTATGTATAAGTGGAACTAAGTCATAACCTTATTAAAACAGGACTACTGTGTTATGTATTGTTGTATAACAGCTCTGGTAAACACTGGTAAAGAACAACCATTAAGACATATTTAAGCCAAATAAAATCTCCAAATTGATCCTAACCCTTAAAACACAATTGTCTGAGCCAATTTGGCTGGGAAACAACTGAAATGATCAGTTTTAAAGTATGATTTATGTTGCAGTAGGATACAAAACTATATGAAAGTGCTGGAATCGGTGTGTGTGATGTATGAGGGCTTCCATCCACATTATCAGTTTTAAGGATATTTATAAAATCAGCACTAAGAAGTGAAAAATGTAATTTCTATCCAACAGAGTACACTGAAAAACAATTCCGTAAAAATACAGTACAATCTACTTTTTTAACATGAGGAAATTTTCCGTGTTAATTTTTTATGGATGTTTTTCCATATTTTTTAACCACACATTGAATTTTACTATTTACCATTTTACTATTTATGGAAATGCCCATAAATGTCCATAAAAAAAACAAAAAACTGATAATATACTGGCAGAAAATCACCAGGACATTTTCCTTTTTTTTTTTTTTTTTTTTTTTTTTTTTATTTTAAAAATTTTTATTTAAAATAATTTTTTATTTTTTTTTTT
>VUQI01027569.1:5613-27918 GCA_015106735.1 Paratilapia polleni
AAAGGGCAAAATAAAAAAAAAAAAAGAAAAGAAAAAAAAAAAAAAAAAAAAAAAAGAAAAAAAAAAAACAAGAGAGAGAAAATGAGATCAGGGTCGGTAAGGCAGACTGAGCTAACTTCTCAGAGCCAGTGCTGCAGCATTTTACGCGCCCCCGCCAAAATCTTTGCCTGGAGGAACAGTCATTGTGCTCATTTCGTCTTTCAAGAGAGAAGTTAGTCTTTAGCTCTGCAAAGATTGATAGCTTTGCAGACTGCAGATGGTTTTCCTTTCATACAAATCTGTCTGACCTCCACTCAGTGACAAAACTTAACTCTGAAAAAAGCAACTTGAACTGTTCACACCCGATTTGCAATGGGCTAAATGTCTGAACAGGCTGTTCTGCGGTCAAAATCCACGGCTACAGGGAACCTACAACTAAAGACTGTTTTAATTTTATTGCCCTGCTGCTTTTAAGTGAGGATGTTTTCTGTTCTTTTCACAATATACTCAAAATTACCAGGAAGAGGTACTATTATATATCTCCTCGTTCTGTCTTTTGATTTGCTTCTAGCCATTTAAACAAAAAAATGACAATACTGTGGTTAAGCAAACAAACCTCCAATCACAACCTATAAAACGTGCCTGCAGGAAAATAAAAGAGGTGGCTTGAGTAATACTACCAACCTTGAAAGTTTTTGTTTCCCACTGTTTGGAAAACTTGAAAAGCTGACCTAGAAAACACTAAAGAAACTGCCAAAAGAACTGATGTCTTTTGTCACCCCTTTACTTATTGTCAGTATCACACAATATGTGATTCACTGTTCTATTGTTTGTCGTTTTTCACGTTTATTTGTTGTGAATGTCCTGAAAGGTTTCAGAAACTCAGTTTAGTTCATCACACTGTGGTAGGCACTTTTTCAGTTAGCACTGCTGTTTTGGCTCTCCCTGTCCTCAGCTTTCTCTGTCAGGGGTAAAAGACCATCTGCACATACTGACACCTCTGTCTGTCTGAGAGGCAGCTAGAATGCTAGTAAGGAAAACACCAGTGTCTTTGTGTGTGTGTCTGTGTGTGTGTGTGACACAGACAGATGTTGTATTTATCTTTTGCATGTGCATTAACTAGGAATGATTGAAAGCAACTGGAACATAATTTCCTTATTACAGTAAACACAATGAAACACAATAAGACATGCACCCACACAGTTTGCAATGAGTCATTCAAACTGTTTGGTATTTAATGAAATTAAGCAAATGATATGCCTTGGACTTTGCAGTGGTAAGATCCCAAATTAGCACTCCTGTTTTCAGATTCTTCTAAAGCTGTTAACAGGTAGTCCCAGAACGGGTTTTGATTTACAGTGCTTAATGTTGTTTTCATTTTTAAAATCTCAAATAGCATAAAAAAACTTAAAATATAGAAAACGCAAGCAGGCTTTGCTGACCAGTCACAATTTTTTTAGACTGTAAACCCAGGTATTTCCCTGGGTCATTTTTGAGAGGTGCACATCAGCTACAGCATACAGTAAGTCTGAGGCTACACATGTAGCTGCCATGACTACCTCTTAATGCCCAACAATGTTCAGAGATGCTCTTCTATTTACCTTGGTTGTAACGAGTGGTTATTTGAGTTGCTCTTACCTTCCTATCAGCTCAAAGCCTGGCTATTCTCTTCTGGCAGCAACAAGGCATTTTCACCCAGAGAACTGTCGCTCACTGGATATGTTTTCTTTTTTGGACCGTTCTCTGTAAACCCTAGAGATGGTTGTGTGGGAAAATCCCAGCAGATCAGCAGTTTCTGAAATACTCAGAGCAGCCTGTCTGGCAAAAACAACCATGCCGCATTCAAAGTCACTTAAATCACCTTTCTTCCTCATTCTGATGCTCAGTTTGAACTTCAGCAGGTCATCTTGAACTTGTCTACATGCCTAAATGATTTGAGTTGCTGCCATGTGATTGGCTGATTAGACATTTGTGTTAATCAGTTGAAAAGGTGTACCTAATAAAGTGTTTGGTGAGTGTATATATAAATATAGTAAACATACAGTAAAAATACAGTAAAACTCTACTTTTTCATAATGTAACAAATTCTAAATACAAAAACTAGTTTGCCAGCATATGGCAACAGAAAACGTTCTACTTTTTAAGTCTGGGATTGATTTTTTTTCTAAAATCTTCCCATTTAAAACTTAATTTAGATGTACAAAAAGATTTGATCACAAACTTTCAAATCCACATTCAAGACCATTAACCCTTCTGCAAGGCCTAATACACAAGAGACTCATCTGCTCCATCTAGTAAAGTTTGGTGAAAAGCAAAAAAAACTAACATTGAGTGGGAAACCATTTGAATGGTTCTTTCACATTATCAAATATAGCTGTGACGAATCAAAAATCCTATCTGGCATGAAATGAAGCAAAGATATAAGTGGGAGGTGAGAGTAGGTGGTGTTTTGCTCACTCTCAAGGTGGAGAGAGTGGGTGGAATTAATAAAAAAAAAAGAAACGATGTTACAAGAGTGGAGAAGAGAGAGAGTGGGTGCATTAGGGAGGGCAATTATTCAGCAGACAATCTAATTTTCTCTTCTGCTGCTCCAGGACTTTAAAAATTACAACTTCTTAAAAGTTTGTTAAGATAACTAATGAAGACTGACATCACATTAAAAAGGTTTTGAGTGATATTTTTAAAAAATGAAATCTCTTAATATTTAAAAAAAAAAAAGAAAACTGCAAAAGAAACTGGAAAATAAAAATATTACATTTTAAAACTGTAAATAATTATTATCTTACTGCAACAAACATGGCTGCAATTGTTCTGGTGTTTACATAATCTGTATTAAAGCTCTTGTTAAGGAGGAATCCAGGCCTTGTTCCAATTACAGAAAAATCTATTTCAATTTAGGTCACAGTATTAATTTTTGTGACACAGAGATGGCAGAAGCCACCAGACGGTGACAATATAGAGCTAAAATGAATGGGAGCATTTCTTAAGACTGGCTATGTTTGGGCCAGATCTTATAGGCAGTCCAAAAGCTGCTTTACACAAGCTTGTGGCAATACATGGATAGCCCACTGCTCACAGAAGAGACCTAATGCTGCAAAAGATACAAAATGATGAGCATGAAATAGCCTTAAATTTCTTTAATTCTCCATTCCCTTCTGCCATATTTTGAAAAGATCTCTGCGTTTCAATGCAATTTCACTACCTTTTAGAGACATTTATCAGGCCGGCAGCTCTACGGGAGTCATTTTTCAGAAAGGAAGAGAAGAGAAAATGAAGCGAGGTGGGAGGTGAGGAGGACAGGCAAGGATGGGAGGGATGAAAGAGGTATAGTGATCCATCTGAGCAGTGACTGTGTATGAGTCAGGAAAAATTTATTGTGAGAGAACAGGTGACTCATTGTGTGTGCATACATGAAAAGCTCTGGGAGTTGTTTGGCTTTAAAAGTGCAATGCAAAACTACATTGTTCAAAAGAAATGAATGTAACATTAGGACTGGATGAGTGATGGCAAATTCAGAAAACAAAATACTGTCAAACAAAAACAAAAGAAACAACAGAGATAAAAAAAATGTACAGTGAGGATCAAATTGTGAGTCGATTGTTTGAAAGGGCTGCAACTCAGACACACTCCTGGAAGGTGTGATGTGAGGCATCTACATAATAGGGGCCTAGTTAAACGGCTCTCTTCAGGAGGATTTAAGGCTGGGAGTAGAAGGGGTATAAATTAGACATAATCACTGGACCAGTTCTGCAGATAAAAGATCTACAGTGTACCTGGCTTAATAAAGCCTAGGCTTCAATTCCATTCCTCTGTATTTTTTAAAACTTTTAGAGCTAACTGCTCCTTACACAGCTAACACCACACTTATGTCACTCAAAGGCTCCTCTTGTACTGGTACCTATCGTGAAGTACAGTGTCTTGCAAAAGTCTTGAGCCACCGTTCCTTTCTTTATATTTTGCTAGGAAAATGGGAGTTGAGGTCCAGGCTCTGGAGAGGCCAATCCATGACTGACAGTTGGCAGTGTGTTTGGGATCATTGTCATGCTGAAAAAATGGAGCTGTTGGCAATCAGATGCTTTCCAGATGGTATTGCATGGTGGAGCCTTTTTTTCCCCCCTGTTTCTTAAGGACATGACTTTCAGATACTGTTCATCTGCTGTAGATAGTTTTTTGGGCCTGCCACTTCTTATTTTGTTCTGCACTTGTTCAGTTTCCTCAAATCTTTTAAGGACACTATATATACCATGCCGAGATATGCCAGGCATTCGGCTAATAGCTCTCTGGGAATCACCTTGTTGATGCAAAAACTATTTTATGCATGTCAAACTGTGTTATCTTTGGCATTTTTCATAGCTTCAACTAAAGAAATGGGAACAAAGGATGTCTTTTTGTGACAGGTTGCTAGTAACAAAGTGCCTAAAGATACAATTTAAAATTGGTTCTTTGCTAAGTTGTCTGTTATGTGTACATACAATACTAGTTCATCCCTTGAGTTAGGAGCTTTTTTATGCTTGAATGATTCTAAGGTCAGTGTTAAGTGACTTAAACAAACAAACATTCCTCTGAAAATCAGTGAAAAAGCAGCCAATGTCCAAAGAAAAACTCTGAAAGACCTTCAGAAAGCCTGGAGAACTATTGCTCAAGACCACTTTAAAAAACTATAAGAAAGTCTGGCTCCTTGGAAGCAAAATATAAATGACGGGTGGCTTAAGACTTTTGCACAGAACTGTGGGTACTAAATAATGCCCTCAAAACAAGGTTCTAAGAACTTTAATAGTCCCTGTGGACACACAAAAAAGAGGGGCCTTCCTCCAAGAGTTATAGGACCTATGAAAAAGTTCCTGCAGTCCAAAAGCAGCTATAAACACTCTAATGGGTTACTTACGTTTCCATGTTGTCGCCCTCTAAAACTGTCTGTACTGGTAGGTAACCTAGCCGTGGATGCTTCGCAAAGTACTTCTTAGATCGGAATTTGTTCTTCAGCACTTTGGTGAAATCACGCATGTCCTCACCTGATGTTGTCTATAAGAGGAAAAAACAGAAAGAGACAGGTAGAGAGAAGGAGAGAGTGTTTTTATATTATTTATTGTAGTGTGTAATGAGTTCGTGCATTTCCACAGTCTCTTGTGCATGCATTAAGAACATAAGCATTTGTGTGGAAGAGAATGTGTTTGCTAATTAGATACTTAGTAAAGGTGTTCTTGCAGAAGCGGTTTCCGCCACGCAAGCAAACAGCAAATTACCACAAGAGTCTGACCGGAGGGAGAGAAAATCCCTTCCAAAGGATGCAGAAAACCACCGCTAAACACACACATGGGCAAATACACAACTCCTACAGTTGACAGATATGCGTAAATGAACAGACTCTATTGAGTTCACTCGGCTTATTGACTAATCCACACAATTTAAGATGGCAGCTTGAGCAAATCAACAGCAATTACAGAAGAGTTATACTAAAGCTGGAGGAGAATTTGTGCATGTGTGTAAGCTCCTTCCTGTGAGGCTCGAGAGACATGTATTTTTCATTCTATCGCCTCTATTATATTGTGAGAGGGTAGATATAAGATCCCAGCTGGAAACGAGTCAAGACATCACAATAAAATCATGCGACACAGGCAATCACAGTCAAACCAAAACACACTATTCTCTTAGGACAGTTTAAAACTTTGAAATTACAGTGATCAATACAGCATGGCCCACAACTGTTTAATATCACTGACAAAACCAATCAGAAATATGAAGATGTCACTCCCATAAAAAATCATAAGCTAATAAAAAAGAAAAAAAAACAATATTGTGGCCATAAAATAAACAATATGACAAAGATGAGGCACAAAATTGTATTAAATGAACGTTGTGAGTCTTACAAAAGCCACTACAAAATCTGTAACTCTCTGCAAAATGCGTTTTTTATTCAATATGGACTTGATATTCTCAAAAGCATAAAACTGAAAACACAATTTGGTTCGAGCATGGGGAGATTAATAAGTATGATTACGTATCACGCTGATATTTTTAGGGGGGAAATAAAGAAAAAACATTAAAAAAAAAAAAAAAACTTTCACTATGAAGGTGTTGATAAAGCTAAACTGAACTGTGGGATTTAAAATGAGACAAAAAGTTAATCCACACGAGTTTTTGTTAAGATTTCTCTCTGGCAGGAATAACAGGTTGGAACTGCAAGATCTGGGCGATGTCCTACTGGTCCTCACTATGCTGAGGTTCAACAAAGCCCGGTGAAGCTGGATATGCAGTGTTTATGAACCCGGAGTCAAGTTTCAGAGTTTTATACCGGGATTTGAGTCAAAACTTTCAAGCATTCTCTTCGTGATCTTTTATTGATCTGGCTGTAAGCTTTCCGTCAGTGTTTGAGCAGAGCATAGTTTCACCAGGTGTGTGTGTGTGTGTTGCTCTTGTATTTAGCTCCATCCATTGCTCCATGTACCCTCACACATCTTCCACTTGCTGAAAAGCCTGTGGACACTATGCTTATGTCACAACCATTCAGACACACAAACACAAATTTGTGGCTGACAAGGCTTAACACTGTGGCTGACAACTTAAAATATTCATTTCATCTTCCACATGAATTTTTTTATTTTTTTTTTGCAGCTTTCGGGCTGCTGTCATGAGCATCTCTTTTCACCCAAACAAAACAGATCTTTGCCACACACTGATTACTGTCCTTCTAGCAAGATCTGCCATCATATCGCTTGCATGAGCATGGCCCCTTGAGTTCACAATCATATCCAAGTCTGTCTAGCTCGACTGCATGGGTTGTTGGCTGACCCGTAGAGTCTTTCCCTTCCCTGTGCCTCTAAGAGAAGTACAGCTTCATGTGGATATACACCGATAAATTAAAATGACATCTCAGTCAGAGTTTCAATTACCTTTGCTACATCTTAAGGCTGATTTGCTTTTATTTACATTCATTTTATGGGATATTATGTGTGCAGATGACTGACAAAAATCCCAATAAATTCTCCTTTAATTTTAAGAAACAAAAAAGGAAAATTAAACAAGAAAAAGACTTTTTTAAATTTTTCTTTCCAGTGAAGAAAATCAGCAAACCCTTGAGTGATTACCAAGTAGCCGAGTACTAATAATTAATCAACAGACTATTTGTTGCTGCAGCATAGCTGAAAGTAAAATAATGTTTTTTCAAAGTCAAGTCAGTCAGGCAGCTGCTGGGCATTTTAACTCAGGGAAGAGTGATCACCGCTCCCTACTCCAAAGTCAATATCTATCCCATTTACGAAATTGAAAAGGCAAATTAAAAGACAGAAATGAGAAACGTTGAGAGAAACTCGAGTCACTCAAAGTATGATGTTAAGCAATACTGAAAAGAGCTCGCCCACAAGTGTTAGGTCCTAATTGAGGAGAAGAGCAACGTTCAGTTTTGCCAAGCTCCCGCTTTTTCAATATTCATCATCTCTGTGTAGCTGTAAAGTGAAATATTTTCTGGGACAAATTATAAAAAATTAGCTTTGAGGATTTTAGCATTTGTGCATGTAAATTCAAACATAGAGTTTCTCATTTCCTCCCCAAATACCCACCTTGTTCAGCAGACTGGGTAACTGCCAAGATCTCATCCACATTAAATACTATGTATCAGTTTCATTAGAAAATTCATTTACTGAATTCTTACCAGTTACTTCCATTAATCATTAATCATAGTGTGCTACAGATAACATCCCATGACCTCATGCTACCTTACATAAAAGTGATTCTCATCACGTATACGCAATAGCATACGAAGAAGGAATTGAGGTATCCACATACTTTTTATGTGTGGCTTGAAAAACAAATCTAACTGGGCTCCTTCTGATCTAAACCCTACCCAATACTTTAGGAATGAACCTATTCTGAGCCTATAGCTTAATCTATCCCAATTAATCACTGAGGCTGCTGTGAATGACAGAGAGAAAATCCCAGCCAAGTTCAAAAATCTCCTCCCAGAAGAGTAGAGACTATTTTAGCTGCAGATGAATGCAAATGACTTTGAAACAATGGATGTTTAATAAACAACTCTGGTTGAAACACAGACAAAGAAAACCAGAGAATAAGACATTACTAGAAGATTAAAACAACAGCATGTATTAAGTCCAAGATATTTTTAAAGAAATTTGGAAATGAAAGGTTGTGCTGCTGTAATACTTCAGATGTCCCTTAATGTGTTTAAGAAGAACATGAATATTCAGGGGCTGGAAGAGTGTGAGTCAGTGATTTATGACATTAGGAAAGGAACAGTTTTAATGAAAGATGGGTTAGGAGGTAACCAAAGCCTAAAGTCTGTCTGAACCCTGAATTTGTGTGCTTTCATTAAATGGATGAGCGGAATGTGTGAGCATGTGGAAAAGAGATATGAGATGAGCTAGTGAACAACGTGCGTCCACGTATGTGTGTATATGAGTGTGTGTTACTTCCTTACCGGTGTGCAGTACTCCACCATTGGGTAGTTAAGCTTGTGACCCTTGGCAGTGCGCCCAGAAAAGAAGCAGCTCTGACACACGTCGTAGTTGAAATGCTTCAGACTGCGATACCTAAAGAGAGAGAGAGAGGGAGAGGTGGAAAGTGAGATAAGTTGAGATGGGAGGAAGTATGTGTAGAAGTCACTTTCATGTCCTCGGATGTGTGCGTACATATGCAGCACTACAACATGACTCATCTCTAGGCTACACTGGAGTCACCTGGAGAGCCTTTGACTTCCACAGTCACTCCGTCAACCTTTGCTGCGGGAACATGTTCACGTGCACACGGGAATGCATGCACGCACGCACACAATGTGCTGACAGAGTGACAGACAGTTGGATTTTCACCAAAAGCACAACAACGTGACAACAACTGCCGTGATGTTGTCCTCAGCAGCAGCTGTAGCCAGAAGGCCATTTAACAGCTAAATTGAGACAGGAGCCATTCAGACATAATAGCTTAAGTCTTTTATCTTTCTCTCCTTTCCAGCTCTCCCAAGGTTAGCTGACTGATGAGCTACAAAAGAGAGCCATATATCAAAGGATGCAACAGTGCACATGACACCACCAAGTCAAATTTGCCATTATGTACTGACACATAGCATATTACTATTGGGGGGGGTTAAGTCACCTTCACTTAGAAGGTGTTGAAATGGCCGTCATTTAATTAGTTTATTCACTAACAACTTTGGGTAATAATTAGACCTGCATTGTTTGGTCTTCTAAGGTGACATCCTCTTAAAGCAACTTTTCTGCAAGGTTCCAGTGAATACGGTTTACAAAGAATTTTAAGATCAATTCAAGCAGTGATAAAAGCAGGATCGAAGTGAAAACAACACGAGCATCAATGATAACAGATTAGCATTTAGCATTACTATTCTCTTTGGTTATGTTTTGCTAAGTTTTCAGCTAAGTTTTCTTGGTGGAAAAACGTTGTCTGAATGGCCACTTGATGGTTCGGTCACAGTAGGGTAAAAGTAGGACAGCAACCTCCTTGTGACTAGGGGGGAAATAAATAGGGGAAAGAAAAAAAAAAAATCAGTGCTTGCCCGGTGATTGCACTGAATTTATTTGTAGTCTGTGACTGATTGCAAGTGGTTGCGGCAACTAACTGGTTGCCCAGAGGTTGAGTGTGCAACACCCTCTTTGGGCGACCAACTTCAACCGCAAGGCAACTGCACAGGTTGCCTGGTGGGAGGCAACCAGTCACCAAACAATTGCAGTCTGACTCAGACTGACTGCAATCATTTTCAGTGAACACAGACAGATCGCCATCACGTTGCAATGAATCAGTTGAGTCAGTCTGTGCCGATGAGCGCAACTCGTCTGCGAGGCATCTATTTGCAATAGGGGACTCAACTCAGCTGGTTGCCCACTGGCTGCATTCTAGTTATAATCCTAGCACCAATGTCATTTTGCAGTTAAATCACCATCCTGCAGGAACTATGTCACTATTTGTGGAGGAATTTCTAAATTTCGGTTTCAGATCTATGAGGTTCTGACTTTAAGTAGTTAATGTGAATTTCTGTGTATGTAGATGGCAACAGATTTGAGATTTCTGACGATTTATCACAGTTAATCATCGTATTATCACAAACAGATTGCACGTAATTGCCAACTTGACCCCATTCAATGGCAGTCTGATAGCAGACCGACTCCATCTTATTGCCATTTTACTGACGTTGTGACAAATCAAAGTCGTTTTGAAGACAGCAACTGACTGAGAGCAAAGTCCTGGTCCCCGTCTTCGAAACAACCATTTCAAAGGCAGCGAGATTGCAAATTCATTGCAAACGGACGTAATAATTTTAGTAGTTGGTGGTGTTATTGGCTAACATCTTGCTAACTAGGCTCACTAGTGTTAACTGATAAGTTAACACTCCATCCATTCTTCCAAATATATAATCACTTCTGGCAAAAAAATAAATAAACATATAAAAAAAAAGATGGTGATGGCCATAATGCTGAAACTGAAGCCTCAAAACAGGGCAGCAAAACAATGGGTGAAGTCATGATACGCCCATCTTTTATATACAATATGTTTTTTTTTTTTTGTTTGTTTGTTTGGTTTTTTTTTTAAACACCTTTGGCTGTAATAGATGGTGCTAAGGTATTATAGGTTGTTATCTTTCTGTACTTTGCAGTAACCCTTTTGTAGCTGGTTGCTTACTGGTTATTATGACAAAAGTATACATGAGAGATGGATAAAACCAAATTGGATTATTATCTTCCACTTAAAACAGAAATATGTTAGTAATTTACTCAAACCTTCCCTAAACATAAATAATATATTTTATGTGTGTATGTTTCAAATTAGCTGACCATTCTAGAATGTTATTATTAAATTATAATAAAATTCAAAAATACCACGTAAAAGTTCCCTTAAGGCCTTCTGGTTTTCCAGGATTTTGCTGTAGAAGCCATTAAGGTGTGATGACTGCGGTCACGACCAACACTGCAAGTAAATGTAATCCATGCAAAGGACAAATCTGCATATACAGACAGGAAATAGTGCTTGTTGGCTCAGTGGCATATAAACTGTCCCACTAATTTCTAGAATTGAGTTAACATATGCACAATTAATTCAAATATACTGTATATATCATCCATGAAACCCTCAGTGTTTGGATGATTCCTGCACCCGGCTAGTTTAAAGCCTACTGATATTCAGAAGAAAATGAAAACTACTTGTAACCCAGTTGATGTCATGTCTCAAGACCACACAAAATGCCGGCTATGCATTTTTCTCTCTCTTTCACTCTTGGTCTCTGCCTTTCCTTCCCACTATTGTTCGCTCTCATCGATCAATGACACAACTTGGGAGATGTGTGCTTCATCAAGTGCCTGAGCATATTTCTCTTTCTGCTGGCAAAGCAAGGTATCTGAAGGGGGCAATCCTGCAACCCTACCTTACTTAGTAGCATGGTCTTATACCTATCTCCAGCCACAAAAACAAGCTTTTTCTTAGGGTGTTCACTGAAAAATTAAATTTTGCTTTGAACTAAGTAAACCTGTTGATCTTTCTCTACCTGTTGGTACTGTGTAAGTGCAGTAACCAACTAAAAGAAAGGCAGCTACAGGAGTTGTGTGAGTTTTTATACATGTATATGCTGTGCATGTGTGCATTTGTCAGTACTGCACAGTATCAGAGGGTGGTCTTCTATAAATCGTTTGCTGGGTGATAAGCTCTTTGAAAACTTTGCGAATGTGGTGCTGCACTGGATGTTTTTGTGTACGTTATTGTGTTTGTGAGTACGTGTGCATGTTCCATTGCAAACCTCCGGATGGTATTTAGTCAGTGGTGTATCAGCTGCTGACATTTAGATAAATGCCTGCCCTCCAGAGCAGATCTGCCCTTTATGCTCAACCAGGAGAAAACAATGCAGAACACTTCTAGATTTGGGGCGCGTGTGGAGCCTGTTACAAATTGCAGACTTTATCACCTTTATTTACTCGGTTTGTTCCACAAATGCCGACTCGAATGCTAAATATGAAGGTGTGTGTATTTACCTGAAGCCAACAATAGGACACTCCTTGCAGATATTACACTTGGCCTGATGTTTTGCGGTTTCTGCAGCGGCCACTCTGTGCAGGACAGGAAGCCAAACCATAGACTGAGGCTCCAGGCGCATCCAGTCAATGAACTCCCTGGGCTTTAGTTCCACCTTATTGTTTACCTGGACATAAAAAGGGGGCAGGATTAACAGTCAAATCAAAAGTTTATCAATGCTATGATTTACCATTTCTATAAAAGTTCAGCAGAGAGAGCTTATAAAATGTAAAGTCACTTTGCAGCATGAGAGAAAAACATGTACATCAAAAATAACCAACAGGCAGTAACTTTTGACTTGTTACCAAACACCCAATAAAGATGCAGACAAATTTAAGATGACTATACATATTAACGTGACAAGTCCCTAAGGCTTGTTACGGCCTTGAATTGTGAACCAAGACTAAATAACTTTTATGAGCTCTTTATTCATGTTTATTGGTTGAAATATCTTACAATAAACAATGATTGATTTTAACATCCTCTCTGCCCTACATGCCCATAGTTTTACTGTTAGATAACAGCCATGCTGCTCTGTGCAAATACCTTTGAAAAACACTCCCAGACTCCTACTCTTAACTGCTGCTTTATACTTTTGGGGGTGTAACTCTTTATGTAACTTGTACTTGCACAGTGCTATGCATTAAAACAGCAGAGTAATCAATCTGCTTCTCTCCTATTTCAATAACTACAGTACCATTCTTTATTAATTTAACTCTGAATCAATCTATCTGTTTCAATTGCATCCAACAAGTATTGTTACCTTACACAGGAATGTTCATAACATATTTTTCAGTTGAATCTTTGTTCATCTGCAGACTTCCAATGAAGCCATTGGAAAAGTCAAGATATGGTGCAAAGCTTTGACATGGCTGCTGCTACTGCAAAACAAATCAAAGGCAACCTTTCCATCATGCCTGACACAGAAAAAGGGCAGCAAATGCAGCAAAGGGCAGAATATATTTGCAATAAGAGGAGAGAATAATCAAAAGGAATAGCATTAGTAAGTGTGTGTGTGTGTGTGTGTGTGTGTTTCGCTGATCCCTTTTCAAGGCTTATGGTGTGCAAGACTATATGGCATCTAGACTTCATTTGCATATCCGTCTGAAAATAAATTCCAGCTAAGAAACAAACCAAATATCAAATACATTCAACTGGAATACAGGATAAACATTTTAAATTAAAATTAGCTCACTAACTAATAAATAAATAAATCTTCAGTGAGACAAGGCTACATTTTGTTTTCCTAAAGATTAAACAGACACAATAAAGGCATTATGAAATGGAGATGTGAAACAGTTAATTTAAATATGTGGAATCAGACATCCATCAAGTCCCAAAGTATCCCCGTCTAAATCAAAGTTTATATCGAGAACATGGATAAATTGAAAGAACAAAATCCAAATATTCCTGTTCTTTGCTTCAAATGCCAATCCTAAAAGGGAACTATTTCCACTGTATGTGGGTGTGGTGAAATACAACATTTTTATAGAGAAACAATAAACCTAACCTCCAAATCCTATCCTTTTTAACTCATGCAGTCTGTCTGCTGGCCATACTATCTGCTTAAAATTATCTAAATATGTGGTTGACATCCTTCAATGGAAAAACAGCAGAACTCCTCCACTTAGCTGCTTGATCAAAGACACGATGTCTTGACATGTAGCATCAAAAATAAACTCAAAGACTCTTACAAAATCTAGTGCCTCTTCTTGCAATAAATAACAACAGTACATCAGAAAGTGAAGTTACCATATAATTGATCTTACATCAAAACTGCATCCAAATGGAGAGAAACTTTTTACTTCTCCAGTTCATTTTTAGCTTACACTAGTAGAAAACCACCCTTCCATGGCTTTTTCCTTTATGAATTCAAATGAATTAATGGAATAATATGATTTAAAAAAGGCAGCCCTTGTTTCAAGACAAAGAAAAATATTGTGGTGCTTTGATTGAAATGTTTATTATAGTTAATGTTTGTGACTCATATATTTATTTTGAGGGAGAGATGCAGGGGTGGATGGAGAGTAGTTTAAATTAGAGCCCGACTGATACGGGATTTTTAAGGCCGATACCGATATTTGGTGATCTAAAAATCTGATGTACTGGCCAATTTTTTTTTTCCTTTCAGACCCACGAAACATTAACAGATTTCCCTAAAATTTGTTATATGTAGTTATTTATCAGTTCTTTCTGAGATAATACGACAATCCAATTTAAAAAGAATCTTGCTTTTTTGTCACAACAAGTCGTGGATTGCTCCTTTACGCTCTGTCCGACTCTGTTTGGATCGGAAGTTGCAGAGTGCCCTCTGCTGGACAAACTGTGCAACATCAACACTCATAACACTGCTGAAGGGTGTCTCTTCTTAGCTTTGGTATTTTTCATTTATCGGCCGTTATAAATGCCGATACCAATACATCAGCAAATAGCTAATATTGGCCGATACGTCAGGCTCTAGTTTAAGTTGTATTTATGGTTTATTTTACTCAATTATAATCTAGTTCTGTACACAGAAAAAAATAAACACACGCTCCATGTAACATGTATCTTAGAAGTTATCATAGAAAGTTATATTTTGGTATCCTTTATGAAACTGGTTTTGCACTGACATCTTCCTGAAAGTTTGAAAGTGAAATTTAAATCTACCTAAAATGAAACATTGGGTATGGTCACTGGTAATGTTTTTTTCTGAAGTAATTTATTATTTTTTTTTTTTTTAATTGAAGGCAACTTTTAAGATTCTGATTCATAAATGAGAACACTTCCAATTAATTCTTCACCCGATGACTCAAAGGGTCTTCAAAGCCACACTTCCATTTGACCTTCCCATGCACAATCTCTCCAGCTCTTCCTTCCCATACATTAGTCTCATGTTTGCCTTCTCTCCCTCCTACTTACCATCTAACGGCAGAATTATAGCACTTACAGATTAATTACTGGCTGGCTGAAAGGATGACTAGATAGACGGACGGATGGATAAATGAAGGAGAGTGACAAAAGAACAGTGAAAGAGGCTATATTTATGGTGGTGCAACTCGTTTATCACAGATCCATTAAAGGGAATGGACTGAGTGACTGCCCTGTCACTGGCAGGGTGGACTGACACACGGGTGGCACAGGGCTTTGCTTGTCTGCGTGTATGAATGTGTAAATAAGAGAGAGAGTGGGTGAGAGTTTCTGTCTGTCTGGTTTCCACGTGGCAACCCGGCTGGATGATTGAATGATTAATGAGCAACTGGACTACAGCTGGCATAGCAACTCATGACCAAGTCTGTGAGCAATTTATGTGTGTATGTGCTAGTGTGTGCAATCATGCATGCTCAACTCCTGATGGACACGTGCGTATTAATATGACTTCAAGGCGAGGCAGCAAGGTGTTTGTCTCCTTGCATTATTTTGAGAAGAAAACAGAGGGAGAGATAAAGTTTAAAACTGCCTCCCTCTGCTATTTTGGGAGGCGCAGGGCAGGAAATCAGTGAAATTTATAGCTTCCTAATTTTAATGTTTGGCTCCCATTTATGACTGCTGAAGCATGAGCCAGGGGAGAAAGAGTGAGAAAAATGAAACCGTGATCCTGGGGGGATGAAGACATCATTAAATGCCAGTAACGTCCAGAGATAAACTTGCAGAAAGTGGTTAGCTGGCCGCAATAAAAAACACTAGAGGACAGCCAGCAGAAGACTGGAGGCCATTTAAGGCTTCGTGGTTGGTTAGCAGAGCTTAAACACTGAAGCACTTCTTACAGGATCTGGTGTTGGGTGGCTGGGAAAGGTGAAAGAACTCAAATGCTTGATGACAATCAGCTTTTGGAGGATGCACTGAATAATAATGGCATGTAGCACTGAATGAATTATCAAAATGTTATTAATAATGTCATCCTGTAAATAGACTACTGCCTGTGATTACTATACTCTGTTACTACTCCAAAACTTTTACATAAATCTAGATAAACCCATGAGTGAATACAGATGTCAACACAGAAAGGGTGCCAAAGACAATTCATACTCTTAACAACGCAGTGCAGGAGCAGCCCCACAATAAATCCCAGCTTTTTAAGATCCTATCTTTCAACTTTTTAGATTCTGTACCAGATAGCTGTTGATGCACAAGACAAGCAGTGTCCATGGAAGAAATCTGTGTTGGGTAATTGGAATATCAGACAATTTTTACAAGTATCCACAAACAGTGACAGATGGCAGACACAAAATGTGCTTGTAACAGACAAGAAAATGTCTCTTAAGTTATAAATAAATATGATATGGTAGACTAGGTTCCAGGGAAAGACATGAATAATATATTAACAGATTAGTCCCTGGGGATCGATTGCCTAATCAGTGTTACAAGTTCATGCAACAAATATAAAGCATAACATGAACCCTGCAGCTAACAAGAGATATAAAATTTGCAGTTCAAGAAGCTGAGGGTGATGAAAAACAGATTTAATGCTTGTGCCTACACATGACCACCAGACTAAAACACCTAATTGTCCACAGTATGAGTGCATAAGCTAGTTTTTCCAAAAACTAAAATGAACAGATATATAAGAAAATAGTAATCAAGAGGCCATTTTGAGCCGAACTGTTTTGGGTTAGTTTTGTCCTAACATTTTAATTTGCTCTGCCCAGGGTAAATTTGCAAACCATAAAATTTATTTTAATTAGTAATTAATCTGCCAGCTAGTTTTTCAGTTAAGCAGTTTGGCATCATAAAAAAGCTCATCAATCACAATTTTATATATATTTCAGATATTTATGTTTAAGTACCCGAAACCAGTGAAATCGTGGTTTAATCATAATTAAATATCATTGATTAATAACGGATTAAAAAAAGACTGGTTTAAGGAAAAGACTTTGAGAATTTTAAACTTATTACAAAGAAACTCTGGGCTTTTTATATTTTTCTGTTTAACACATAAAAAAAAATAGTCAAGTGCTTGCTCATAGGGGGTCATCTGACATTTGGGGTTTTCTGTCTAATATTGTGGGGTCTTTACCCTATAATATGAAGCACCTTGGGGCGACTGTTGTGATTTGGCGCTATATAAAAAAAATTGAATTGAATTGAAAAAAAAACAACTGAATTTAAACTGATTTTTTTCCCCTATGCTTATAATCCATTCAGTGTTAAGAACATTACATGACTATAACATGAGTTTATGCGCTTGTGTCTTCTTCAGATGTGTGTATGAGTACACTGACATGATGTGTTAAATGCACATGCTTGTGTGTTTTTGTGTGAACATACGTGTTGGAAGCAGCTGCGAACACTGGGCTCGATGTTGGAGCCTCCAAAGGCAGCCACCTCCCCCAGCTGCCTTGGGACCTGGATGGCTTCATGTAGCAGCAGTCCAAGCTGCCGCTGATCACACGTGTCACCTGCTGATGCTACCTGGCTGAAGAGGTCTGTAGAGGCAGGACAGGGTAGAGAAAAAAGAGGAAGAGAGAGTGAGGGGGGAAAAGTCAGAGCTTGTGGGTGATATTTAAAATAGTATAAATAGATTTGGAGGGAGAAAGAGTGACGATGTAGCAGGGAGTGGGAGGAAAAGTGTTAGTGTATATATGGGTGGGAGATGGTAGGGAGGATGCACGAAGAATCAGAGAACAGATGCATTTTTAATCTTTGCGTCTTAGTTTTATCACGGCAGGCTTTTTCCTCTAATCTCTCCCTCCCTCCCTCCCATCTTTCCATCACTTCTCATGGAGACTGACAGAGCCGTACTGGATATGGATGCCTGCCCAGTGACACGCAGTCTCGGCTAGTCTGCATGTTGACAGCAATTTTTTTCAGATGAGGTTACGAAACATCGCCGGAGCACATGCACAAAATGAGCAAAGAAGGCAGAGAGGGTAATCCAGAGAAAGAGAGGAGAGGGAAAAACGGAGGGCATGACAGGTCTTTCTGCTCCGCTTGCCACTGTCTTTGATCTCTCTGTGAAGTCTGGCCCTGATGCCAGCTCCTGCCATGAGTGTGTGTGCGTGTGTGTGTTCATGTGTGGCACATGCAAAAACCAGCAATTATGTGTGTCTGACCCCCCCTTGTGCACATCTCTTATGGAATCTCACTGAAGACCGACATCTCCAACTGATACTGTCCGCTACAAGAATACATTTGACATTTGCAGCTGTCAAAAATGGGTGTCAAATAACAGGACACCTGGTTAGGTGTGTGCGCAATGCAGTGCAGTTATCTGCAAGGGACTGACAGTCAATGAGACCCTAAAAGAGTAAAGAAGGAAGGACGCAATCAACCATGCTAGATACCCTTCTCAGGCTAATAGAAACTGCCAGTGGAACGAATAGGCTCAGGGATGGAATCCATGCCATGGCAAGAGAAAAGGAGGCGAAAGAGGAAGAGGAGAAGGAGGATGGAAGCAAGACTAAGTAAGATAGGACAAAAGACAAAGTGGAACTATTAGATGGATGAACAGCGGTGTGAGCAGTGACAGCAGAGGAAGACAGACAAAGAGAGATAAAGCAGCAAAAACAAAGAGCAGGAAGCTAAAATGACAGTCTCCTCCCAGTGCAGCAAGCCTATATTCACACTCCCTAATCCTAAAAAATAAGGCAGAATGGAAAATTAAATAAAGAACAAGGGAAACGCGGAGGAGGTCTCTCATCCAATTAGACGACCCGATTTCTAACTCCTCTCCGTCTTGAGTTTGATTAATACTGCTGGGAGTACAGCTGTGGTGGAGCAGTATTGCTTCAACTCAGAAACAGACTGGTCTGTTTTAAAAGGGACAGAAGTGTGTTTACATGCACATGTGCAGAATCAAATATCTCACCAACTCGCTGACACTTACATTTGTATTTCTCCTCCAGGTGTCCCTTGGAGAGAGAGAGCAGGCCAATCTTCATGGACAGTGCGCGGATCTTCCCACTGCGACCACTGCAGACAGCAGCACAGAGACACACAGCAGACCATGAAAATCAGTTAGTTAAATTACTGCTGGTGTATGTTTCTGTACATACAGTAAATTCATGTTTAGTCAGATCATTCCAGATTTGAATTACATGCAACAGCAGAGACAGAAAATCATTATGTGCCTGGAAAGGGAAGGATCTTTAGCTGCACAAGTGTGCTCTTGTAATTTGTTCGTGAAGTTCCAATTGCTTTTTCAGTATGCCCACAAACAGTGTTTAGAAGACCAAGATTGTTGGTTTACAGCATGTGAGCACACACATGATTATACAGAGAGTACTGTATGTTCTGGCTAGAGCAGACTATATTTACAAATGCACATATGCATCTCTGTTTCTAAATTAACACTATGTGTAACATGCCTACTGAGGCACTTGCTGGTTTATGCATATAACATGATGACAACACAAGTATATTTATATGCAGAATGTGTAAATATGTATATTATCAACATGACTACCACTTCAGTGCAATCTAATTTTAAACAAGTGCACAGCACATGTGCATGAGTGCATGAAGAACTAAGCATTGCTACAAATATATTTTAAGGCAGAATGCAAGTGGCAATATGTATTGTAGTGAAAAATTAGAAAAGAATGCAGGCTGATCCATAATCTTTATCTTCAATGCAAAACAGATGGCATACGTACGTGTCGTAAACATTAAGCAGCCAGTTGAGACACATGTCAACGCAGAGAGGCACGTTCACCAGGTCTTTGTGCTCCTGTTCCAGGCCGTCGTAGATGGATGTTAGGCAGTTGATGATGTCAGGAACTGTGAGCAGCTGATTGTTGTTGGTGAGTTTATGCTGCTCAAAGGTGTTCTGGGCAACACTGAGGTCCAGCAAGTCCACTGCAGATGAAGGGGGGTGGTTGGGATGGAGTAGGAGAGAAATAATGAGGAGGAGAAAAAAAAAAAGAGAGAGGATTGAGAGAAAAAAGTGAAAGTACAGGAGTGAGGAAATGGAAAAAAGGGACAAAGAAACATAGAACCATTAGTAACCTTTCCAACTTGTTCAATGAGCTTTCAGCAGCTGCTCCAATTTTTCTACAAAGGCCAACATATCAGAAAAGGACAAGAAGCTGAAAATGGCACAGGCTATTTATAGAAGCACTTCTAAACTGCAGACTTGACTGATATTTTATCCAAAATAGTTCTATAACAAATAAGTGCAGGAGTCAGAGACAGACAGAGAATAAACGGATCACTGTGGAGAGATATTAATACGAGAGAGAAATATGAACCAGAAAAAGGCAAACGAGGAACAAAGCTGAAATGAGTCAGACTGAGAGCATTCTAGTATCTTTTAATTTAACTTGTTGGCTGCAGAATGACAAAAACAAAAAGGAACCATATTTTTATATAAAATTTCAATTATGCCTCCATCATACTGTCACTCTCACTTTTGCTTATGCATCTTGAGAATAAGAGAGAAGGCAAGAAGACAGAAAATCAAACGAAAAAGGCTAATGGAGTAAAAGAGCCAGCGCACCAAGACAAAGTACCTAAAATATAGATAAATAAAGGGGAGGTGCTGTATTTATAGTGTTTGAACATGAGCTCTCTATGATAAGATAATTTTATGATAATTTTAACTATAACATTTTCTTAGAATAAGCAAAAACTCTGCCAAAGTATAGATTAGTTCCCCATTTTACAATAAAGCAACAGCCTGTGTTATCCTTTAAGTATGTTAAATATTAAATCTGACATGAAACCATGAAACTTCTTGCTAATAAGTTAATAAGATAATCAAAATCGTGCTAATATCCCCCTGTTTAATATGATACTAGATCTAGCAGCTGGCTGTCTCTGCCTGAAGTAGAAAATCTGCCGACCAGCACCTTTCAAACTCACTAATTAACAACTTATATCGCATTTGTTTTTGTCAGCAAAAATGTAGACAAACAGCTTTCTCAAAATCTTAGACCATTCCGTGTTATAAGAATATATTAACAGTTGAGGGTAAAGCTCAGATACCAATGGGACTCTTAATTAGTGCTTTATTTTAGGTCCACCGGAAGGTCAACCAGCTCAAAACATGTACAAGAGAGAGTTCTAGGGGGTAAAACAAATACACAGAGTGGTAATTTCCACAAAAATAATCACTACCATTTAAAAAATTCTTCAGACCTACTTGTTATGTGTAATATTTTGTGTACACTATCTTGCTTGTGATTTATCAAAAAAAAAAAAATTTAAGATACAGGACGTTCAAAAACATTTTACTGATACAGTATATTAAGAACATGAAACACAAATCTATATTGTTTCCTCTGACCCTTAGTGACTTTTGTACAAAATATTTAAACTCTCCACCCTCTTTTACACCTTTCATTTCTCTCACTTCCACATGGAATGAGGATTCCATTTGGATTACTACAGCAGAGCAGCTGTGCTATCAAAACCCAAAACTTAACTTCTCTTCAGCTTTGTCATTACACACTCTGATGTGGAGCTGAAAGGCTGTGGCACATTAGTGAGATGCCACGCAAGCTCATTTGTGCTTCTCCACCCCCCTGGCACAGACTTAACCCAATTAGCCATTTTATAGTATCCCTGTCACGTGTGTGTGTGCGTGCCACTCTCACACATAAACACAAAGGTGCATAAACACACAATCACAAACAGTCATACACATGGGTCTCCAAGCAAAGATTCCACATGAATCCAGGCTAATAACTAATAACTACTGATCCTTCTGTGCCTGTCTGTGTGCATGTGTGTCTGTCTATGTGTGTGCGCTGTGACTGTTCCAATCTAATGAATGAAATTGAATTGCAGTGCCCCAAGTCGAACTCACTCAGGCTAATGCATTCCCGTCACAATCACACGCACGCGATAGGAGAAGCAATAAGAGATAGAAAACTAAAACGCCTGAATCATTCAAACTCATTAGCAAGCAACCAACACAATAACACACTTTGATACACACTGCTGCACATGCTGCACACACAACTGTCTGAGGCATGGTGTATTTTTTGTTGTGTGGTATTTGTTTCACACACGCACACCAAACTTCCTACAAACAGCAGGATGTAAATAAGCAGTGTAGGCTCACAGTGTGAGGTGCAGTAATAATGTCAACAGCTGGATAATGGTTAGCATTTGTCACCATTATTACAGTGTGCTGAGCCCAAGTAGCTGTTGCCATGCTGGTTGAAATCCCACATGGAGGAGTCTACATGCACCTGTAGTGTGTGTGTATATATATTGTGTTTATAGCCACCTGAGACTGTAGGTAATGGCTACTTTTATGAAAGACTCCATTATAAACACAAAAACATCACTTTCTCATTTTAAGAAAAATGTTTTTTTTTTAAAAAAAAGAAAAAGAAAACAGCCTAAAAAAAAAAAAAAACACACCTGTAAATATATACA
>VUQI01027569.1:35521-52457 GCA_015106735.1 Paratilapia polleni
TCCTTTCCTATAATAGCATCCTTTTTTTTTTTTTGCTTTTGAGTTACGGTTCAAATAGTTTGGGATTCCTATTAAAACTTCCTAAACTAGACATCCTGAGGAGCACACTGTCAGCCAATGAACAGAATGGCTGTTTTTACTGCAAGGCACAACCCCACCATAACCGTTTGGCACCATTACACAGTGCCAAATGTCTTCTAACACAAACACAGACAGACAGCACAATCAGAGAATCCTTCGAATACTGAGAGTGGTGCCGGTGGTGAAATGGGAAGGCATACGAGGCTGCCAGCATGAGGCAACATACACAGAACTTATGTGAAGCCATTTCATTTTCCACACAAAATGTCACTCGAACTCCTCACTACAGGGGGTGGACAAGGCACAGTTTTAATCAGAGGCCCTTTGTCAGCTCGAAGAAAAGAGGCAGAGAATGAAAGGAGATGGAAGACGAGACGGGGAGGAGTTTGGGGAAATGAATGTTTCAAAGAGTGACACGGATGTCCCAAGAGATGTCACAGCACAGAAAGCGACCTGTGATTAGACCTGGAGATGGATTCAGACTTGAATTCAAACAGCAAATTAGGTGGAAATTTATAACTGTGTGCAAGCCTGTATGTGTGAATGTGAGAGAGGAGGAATCTGCTGTAGACTAGCTCCATTTTGAAATAAAGGAAAACATCGCCACTTGTGTCTCTAAATACATTTGTGTGTGTTTTGTGCAAATGCCCCTGTGTTTTGTTTGTGTGTTTGTGTGAGTGGGTGGATGCAGGTTCATCGGCTGGCCACATCTGTGATCACAGTCTGTTGTTGACACTGAAGTTATAAGCCTGTCCTCCGAGTCACTGACTGTCTGGCTTTCATCTCTGAAACCTTTCTAGTGCCAAGCTGCAGGCCCAAACACATAACAGGTGTCCCTTCCCATTTTCTATGCCTAAATCCCATTTTTGTCTTTGTCTAGACATTACTTATATCTTTAAATGGGGCCTGCACACTCCTTACACATACATAAATTCATGTGAAAAATAAACTTTTCCTGGAACTCTACGGAGTCCTGTGAAAAACTAAGTACACCGTTACTGTTTCCACAGGAAATAAGAGGGTAAGTAGCATCCAGGTGCTGCTAATCAAATGCACTTGATTAATTGATCATCAGTAAGTGTGAGCACCTCTATAAAAGCAGAAGTTTGGGCAGTTTGCTGGTCTCAAGCATTCAGGTGTGTGTTAAAACAATGGCACAATCATCCCAGCAAAGTCACCCCAAGCTCAGACCGTGCAATGTTCAGAGAAACTGCAAAAAAAAACAAAAAACAAGAGCTACATCTCAGACTCTACAGGCCTCAGTTAGCATGTTAAATGTTAAAGTTCATGACAGTACAATTAGAAAAACACTGAACAAGTATGGCTTGTTTGGAAGCTCGTGTTTGCCAGGAGAAAGCCTCTTCTCTCTAAAAAGAACATGGCAGCACGGCTTAAGTTTGCAAAGCTACATCTGAACAAACCACAAGACTTCTGGAACAATATCCTTCAGACAAACAAGACCAAAGTGGAGATGTTTGGCCATAATGTACACCGTCACATCTGGCAAAAACCAAACAAAGCATATCAGCACAAATACTTCATACCAACTTTCAACCATGGAGGTGGAGGGGTGATGATTTGGGCCCGTTTTGCAGCCACAGGACCTGGACACCTTGCAGCCATTGAGTCGACCATGAACTCCTCTGCATACCAAAGTATTCTAGACTCAAATGTGAGGCCATCAGTCCGACACCTGAAGCTTGGCTGAAACTGGGTCTTGCAACAGGACAATGATCCCAAGCACAGCAGCAAATCTACTACAGAATGACTGAAAAAGAAAAGAAGTGTTGCAATGGACCAGTCAAAGTGCAGACCTTAACCTGACTGAAATGCTGTGGTGGGACCTTAAGAGAGCTGTGCATAAACAAATGACCACAAACCTCAATGAACTGAAGAAACGTGGCTAAGAAAAGTGGGCCAAAATTCCTCCACAATGATGTGAGAGACTGATAAAGTCATACAGAAAATGATTACTTCAAGTTATTGCTGCTAAAGGTGGTTCTACAAGCCCCTAAGTCATGGGGTGTACTTTGTTTTTCAAAGGACTGCATAGAGTCCTCTAAAAACTTTCTTTTTCACATGACTGCACATACATATGTCTTAATACAATGATTACACATTTGAGTGCCTTGGTATTTTCCAGTTATAAGCTCCTTTTTTTGTTATTGCATGCCAAATAAATAGAAACAGCCACATCGAAATAATACACTTGCTTGAGATTGCAAAGTTAACTTCTCTCCAAGCTGAAATTTTAATCATACTAAACATAAACATAACATCTTTCATAAAATGGTTGTCTCAAAAGTTTTTGAAGATGTTTAACTTGTTACCAAGACAAGACTAGATCTGTAAATCTTCATAGCTGTAGCTTTTATTGTGGGTTGTTTGGTGGGCAGTTGTACAAGTGGATCTTGTTTTTCTGGTAAATGGCCATTTGACGGTTTTAACTGAGGCAGTGACATTTCGACTCAGGGTACAGGATGATTTAAGAGGGCAACCTGAAAAAACACAACCATTTTATCATCCTAAAAATAAATTCAGGCAGTAACAGTATTACAAACGAAACCAGAGAGAGCAGCAGAACTGACAGATGATAGCTGAAAATGCTACCCAAAGAGTTTTCTAACCGCCAGCCCAAAATAAGTGTGAATTCAGATCTGGTTGGGCAGCAATTTACTGACATACAGTTACATGTTTTCTGGATAATGAGGTACTTCATGCTTTCAAAACTGACATCTTCTAAGCAGTAGAAAAGCTGTCCCGGATGCCATCTCTGCCCGTTTAAAAAGTAACCTGCGGTTTGGCCTGATTTGGCAAAAATTAGAATGGGAAGCGAGATGTCAAGCTAAAGTCATTACAGTCACTGTTAGCAGAGTGTGGGAAGCTGTCCTGGGATTCAGCCAGGTATTATCTATTCAAAAGGAGGTGCTAATGTTGAACTGAATGTGAAATGTGCAGGTGAAACAGCCTGAATGGTAATTTACAGACAGGAACCAATCGAGAGAGAAAGAAGTTCTTAATTGGAAGAAAAAGAAAATGCACAGAAAATACGGTGAAAAAACAGCTACAGAGAATCCATGACCAGGTGGTGTTTACTGGAGGTCACAAGAGGTTAGAGCTCTGGTGCACAAAAAATTGAAAAGGACCAGATAATAATGGGCTATTTCACAATCAGAACATTTTTAAAATGCAAATCAAAACTATAATTTCTATTCCGTCTGCGCCATACTGCCCACATTTGAGTCTACCTTGAGGAGAATAAAGCTGTGAAAAATCAGAGAACTTCAACTTTCTCTAGAAGTTGTCCAAAAAGATCATGTGACAGTGAAGACCGACTCTGCATGCTGTTTCCACACAGGAACCCAAGACAATGTGAGGAGAATCAGATCAGGACATTGTCTGAAGTTGCCCTTTCTCATATGAAACACATTACATGAGATGGTCCACTTAAGGCACATTCTCACTACTGAAAGGGTCACTTCAGCAGACAGTTACCTACACTATTCTCCGATAAGCACAACTGGACTTCGTACTAGGGAACTGACTGTTTAAAAGGACTATAGAGGTCATTACCTATAAATCACTAGCATATTCCAAAAGAAGCCCTTTAGGGGATTATTGTACAAAGTTGCTCAGTCTAGATGTGAATCTGTTCTACTACAGTGGTTCACCACAAAAGGTCATGTAATAAAATTCAGGTGCTAAAGATAACCTGCAGGCTAGGGAATTCCAAACAAAAAAATTAAATTAAACTCTGCAACCCCAAATTCAAATTTGATTGCCTGCAACAGGAAAAAAAAAAAAAAATCCCTCTTTAGTTCAAGCACTCACCCACAAGCATCCTTTGAAGGGTCACAAATAGACAATGCATTGTTTTAAAGGCCCACATGTAATACAAATGGAGAAAAATACTAAATGAAAAAGTTTTTTTTTTTTTTTTTTAATGAAAAATATCCAAGCTGCTCTGCCTTACTACAGCATAACAGACACACAATAACATACAGACAGACACATGCATACAGTTTATACAGGCATAGCAAGTGCTATCGAAGCCATTTCTCGCTACTTACTTGATATAATAAGGAACCTTATTCTGAGAAACTGCACGTTGCCACGGGAGCTGTACAGATGCTGCAGACAGAGAGAGGCAGAGATAAAGAGAACGGAGCGATGGGGAGAGAGACAAAAAGTCAAGCAGTTAAAATCGAAACGCCATCTTAATAAATGCCGCACAATTCCACCATGCGGTATAATAATCCATTTAGTGTTTGGACCTTGACTTGAAATAATTCTTACATCTAATGCTTCCATAATAACACAGTCTAGATGTATAAGGAAGACTCTTACAGAGCATGAAATTTGGGGGGGGGAGTAAATGGATATTGTTTTCTTGGCAGAAAATCCGGAGGATGGAGACAATGGGGCATGAAAGGAAAGAAATTAAAAAATAGAGGAAAAAAATTCTTGTGGGCACAAAACAAGACAATAAATACAGACAGGCAAGGGAAATCTTGAAAATGACAAGCTGATACAGTGTTAAAACTATCCAAATATAACTCTTGAGAAGCTCTCAAAAGCAATAAGAAGCAGAAATGTTACTTGATTTATCGCCCTCCCACTTTCCCTCCTCCTTGACACAGCTCTACACTCAGATATAGAGATGAAAAGACAGTAAGAGAAAGAGATTAGGCGAGATTGGGAGATATACGAGATGGATAGGGCAAGATAAGAACGCACTACTTTATTGATCCCTGAGGGAATATTAAGCTACTAGTGTAATGAGAGCGAATGTGTGATGGAGTAGATAGTGTCATAGTGCCAGGAAGATGAAAGAAGAGACAGAGTGGTGTTTTGTCTGGTGCAGTTGCTGAGCTCTCGGCAGCGCTTACTCTGTAAACTCGTGTCTGTTGGTGACACAGCATGCCGGCTGAGCCTACCACCTGCTCTGAATCACACACCGTCCATTTTGTCTCCGTGTCTGACAGCCAGCAAAGCAAATCAGGTGGAGCTGAGAGAACACTAACGGCCATATGATTATAGAAAATGATGAAAGACAGAGAGAGGGGGAGAGAGGGGGAGAGAGAGAGAGAGAGAGAGAGAGAGACAGACGCAGGGAGTGGGAGACTGGCTGTTCTGTTTAATGTTCACACTTCTGCATTTGTCTTTCTCTCCAGCTTTGTCTCTAACTCTCTCTGCTCTGCTAATGACCACTCTAAAGAGAGAGAAAGGGGAAGGAGTTGGTACAGAGCTGTAATTAAGCCTTGCATTATTCACGAGTGAAGTGGCTCGTCTGCAAACTATGTGTAAGCACCTGCACGCATCCACTGAGCATGTATGACGGTGAAGCATACGGCTGAGGCTTGAAAAGAAGGGGCACGAGAAAGAAATTGGAGGATGTGAAACAGTGTAACTGAGTGGAATCAAACCAAGTCACCCAAAATTTCTAATTTCCTTAGAGAAGTAATTGGCTCAGTACTCACTGGAGAGGAAATGTTGGGAGGAGGGGCCAAAGTCTCTGTGGGCTTCCTGAAGGAGCTTCAGTCTGTCGTCCACTGCCACCTGTACGATGACCACACACACACACACACACACACACACACACACACACACACAAACACATATACAGAAGAGACAGTCAGTTGTTAGCTGGAAGGCTCTGCTCACAGAGACAGAACTTTACAGTGGCTGGACTTGGCATCATGGTTGGAATGAATTCAATTTCAATGCAATTAAGTTACAAGTGGATTTTCTGTAAAACCCCAACTCAAGAAACTTTATTTCTAATAGAGGTATACATATATGCAGCATCATGTTTTGAATGACTTGACAGGTACTTTGTACGAATTTTAAGATAGCATTTAGCAGTGTTTCGAAATTATACAGCAGCTTGAATTAGCTAAACAGATATCATGCACACAAACAGCAGATAACTGAGTGCTTACATGCACATGTCAGCTAATAAGTATCTCCACTGGATGCAGTCAATCACAGTATCACTGTACGCTCACAAACAATTTAAATGAGCTCAAAGCCCAAAGCAAATCACTGCTCTCTCTGGTGACAGTTACAAGCAACTGTGTACCAAAATAGACTTGCAGGTCACAGATCATCCATCTGGTGTAGGCAGACATATTGCCGGGGCCACAGAAAAACCCATTATCCAGATTCCATGGATGTGGTGCCATGTGTGTTCGCAACAGAAAATTCTGGACAGTACATGTGACCATAATGGGAAAAATAGAATTAAATTTTAACATTGAAAAATCAGAGGATAAATTCAGTGGGCGATCAGATAAGAAGACAAATCAGGCAGTGCACAAGCACGCAGAAAACAAAATTTCAAAAATGTCCTGAGTCTCGACTTTTGAGCTAATCCAACATTACGCAAATAACAGAGCGATGTAGTGTATCAACACGATGAGGTCAGAAACATGTTCAAGATCAGAAAATATTATATTATATAACATCTTATATAATATTAAAATCAATGCAAAGACACTGCTGTTTACTCCATATACTCCAAAACTGATGTACATGTACTGTATGAAAGGCACTCAAGTCATCAGTCACTCAAACTTTCACTCCTAGACTCCTTTGAGAGCTGCGTATTGACCTCTCAGGCACTGCACCTGTGCCCTGCTGTACATGGTTTGCTTTGCTTGATCATTTTGACTAGCAGGACAGTATTGGCAGCCTTTAATACTGAGACTTTCACATTCACACAGGAGCCTCAGGCATTAAGGCAGCCAGATCACAGAGGGATCCTGGAAATGGGCACAGAAAGACCAGCAGCTTAGTTTCTTTTTGGTCACTTAATAACTATTATCCTCACTCTCCCGCAGCAAGGAAGATGGTAGCTGTCTGGAAATGAAAACCAAACCATCAAACTACACAGCCAGATCTGGCTTATTAGTGAAGCTGAAGCCTTCCTGCAGATTGGAAGAAACACAAATTGCGGACAACAGAGAGACACAATGAAATTCGGCTCTCCTCTGACTCACTATTTGAGTTAAGGTCATTTTCCAGGCAAGAAGACTGTTAGTGGATGTCTGTGCAGTGCATTGGAAAAAAATCACAGGCATACAAATTTGCCCAGTTTTTCTCTGCAGGGGTGTCACACTGCTTTTTTTGCCCAAATTCCTGACTAATGTATCTATAGCAACCATGCTATGTGGCTCAATTATAAAGGGAACTTCAAATACGTTTTACTGGGGGGAAAAAACACGTCTGCCTGGTGTCCACAACTGAGCAGTCTAACCTGTATTTAAACCCCCTACCACTGCACATCTCAGGCACCACTAGCCGGCATTGTCAAAGAGTCAGACATGATAGAGAAAACTACTTTGACATAGCATTTCTCTGTATCTACCTCTGTCTATAGCAATCTAAAGATTCTATAGCGGCAATTGGATTTGATACACTCTGTTTTGATCAATGAGAAAAAGGAAAAAGTCCACACTTTAAGTTTAAAAATCCCTGATGAGGATACAAAAAAGAGTGAGATAATAGGACAATTCATCTGTATTGATGACCGAAACGTGTCTAAAGGAATTCGACACAACTCAAGTGCTTGTGCTCAAACCACCCCTCTTCTCTCTCCTTGTAATGACTTGTTAAGAGACTTCTTCACAACTTCCCCTCTAGGGCTGAGACATGTTCAACTCTGAGAAACACTCAGCAAGTCCCACAGCAGATTAGGCTGTGACTATTGAGTGCACAGAGAGCCAAGGATGTGACTGGTGCGCCGTGAGAGTAGTGTCCATTGATGTGTAGTAACAAAGTGTCCCACTGAACATGAAGCTGTGTTCAAATAAAACAAGTACGCCGGTAGAGGGACAACTCCAAATCCCCTGTGTGTCTGGCTGACACAAAGTAAAATCGGCATACAGTGAAAGAAACCGAGGGAGTCAAAAAAGACAGACAACAAGGAGGGAAAAAAAAGAAGCAGCAGTGCAGTTTCCTTTGAAGACAGCATTCACTTAGAAAAGTGTGGACAAAATACGTAAGAAAAGCAACAGGCACACAAATAAACCGTGTAGGAAAAAAAACACTCCTGCTGTTTCAGGAGGATTTAAAGTACCTGTAGAAGTTTCCATCTCATGTTGAGCTGGTCCAGTTGTCTCGAGGCTGTGGACGACAGCTGAATGTCCAGTGGTGTCAGCTCAGCAGAAAGCTCATTGACAACTCGTACATCCTGACGTAACGGGGCAATCTCGTCTCTGAAAGCCTGGAAAAAGAAAAGAAAAAAAAGTTTTATGTGTTTCACTTTGAAAGATGATAGCGTATTTGTATTACAGCTGTGAGGTTAGTCTAACAAATGTTTTAGTCGAGACTGCTGATTGCAGTTTGTTTATCCCTTTCTTGTTTGACCACCTGATCTCTAATAGGACATGAAATTGAGTTTTCAATTTAGCTTTTATAATCTGCATGTAAAGTCTCCTCTGTGGCTGTTGGTATCAACGAATGCCCATAAACTGTACTACATGTGTCCCATATGAGAAAAGCGCTGCTCTGGTTGCAATCCAATCTATTAACAAACCGTTTAATCTAAAGTGGATTGCTAAATGACATGGTTATTAAGAAATATGAGTGTCCAGACTGCCTGTACCAGAGGTGATTAAGATCTGAGTTGTAACAGACAGTGCAAGTCCAGTTGCATTTCCTCATGCAGCCTGTGAATCGTGACTCGACTATTTTCAGTGCCCCTTTGTCCCCCGCTTCTCGAAACTTTCATTTGTTGTTTCCCATTTACAAGAAGATACTCTCATTTTTCTGCTTGCTAAAATAAACATGTTGCTTGCTTCTTAGCCGGGTCTCCTCGGGAAAGGAGACATCCTCAAATTTGATGTTTAGAATTTGCAAACAAATTCAAACTGAGTACATCCTCAAATGAAGCACCATTTTGTTAAAAAAAGAACAGAGGAGTGTGAAAGTGCATGTAAAACTTTAGCCAAGGCTCACTCACATTACTGCATACACCTGTTTCATGGATGCATGGATTTGGCTGATACTTTAACCTGATCAGTACTTTAACAGCATTTTCTAAGATGTAAGATGTATATTAAACAGCAACATTTGTTAAAGACAACTCAAACTGAGCCCATCTGACAATATAAGAAGGATGGTTGTGGTGCATTAGCACGGACTCACCATGGTTCTATCGATGTGGTCCTGGAGAGAGTCGATCAGCAGATCGCCCACAGGCTGCCAGGTAGCTTTGGCCTCCTCTGCCTGAGTCAGCCGCAGGTCAAGCTGGTCCATGGAGCTCTGCAGCTCTTGGAGTCTCTCCAAGGCTCGCTCCACCTGACTCTGCCAGCCACCCACATGCCCTTTTAGACGCTCCCACCGCTCCCTCACTTCACCAGACTGCTTGCGGATAGCTCGGGCCAACCCTCGGGCCTTCTCCTCTGGTGTGAGGTCTGAAGGGCAAGAAAGGGATTTAGAGAGAGAAAGACGTAAGCTATTTTGTGTAGAAATTTTCATGGCCTGTATTATTATTTAATATATTGTTCAGTTATTTTCCCCACTACACAGTAATGAAAGGCACATTTTCAAGAGTACTTCTTCTAAAATGTAAGAAATGACAGAAATGCATTTGTAATGTGTTCAAATTCTCACACTCAGCCAGCTCTTTTACTTTATTTCACAGCCCTCGACTTCTCCAATGCTGCAAACAGGCTCCCCCACACTGTCTCACTTGCAAAAATACATATGCTTGTGTTGTTTCAGTGCTAGAGCTCCCCTTTCAGAGCTAGAGTATTTCTTTGTCTCTGGTCCACTAAATCCTTTCTATTAACAACCTCAACTAGTATAAACCGTACACGCGCCTCTTCAGTCTCGCCAGTCTTGACCTGCTCTCTGCGACACTCTCTGCTAAACTCAACTGCTTTCAAGTCACAAATACAACCTGTTGAACTATTCACTGTTGTCTCTAAATTCAGCTTTTGAGTCCTCACTTCTTCAGTTATTAACACTATGATCTCACAGTAGTAAAATGGGTGGAAGCCAACATAAAGAGGAGCAAGGAGAATAGAAGGGCAGAAAAATAAGAAAAGAAGGCCGGAAGTGAGGACTGAACTAAAGTCAAGGCTTGATGAAAGTGATGAAAAGATAGAAAAAAAGTGAGAGAGACAGAGGGTCTAAGGAATGACAAAGTCAGTGAAGGTGAGAGGATATGACGATTTTGGCATATCTGAGGATGTAGTTAGAGAAGAAAAAAAAGAGCGGGCACAGGAGAAAACGGCTCCCCAGACAATCATTTCAACTACTAAAAAGATGAGCAGCTTTCATGAGTTCTTAGGTCCTATCTCCAGGGTATTGACTGAATTACCATCTTCACCTGTTGCACCTCTGCAATCTCTCTTTTTCTCATCCTGCTCCCTGCATACTCAAATGCCTGATACTGCAGGTAGCCCCTCATACTGATAAAGAGTCTGATGGTTTCTGTAGTTTGTAATGAAGAATGATGTGTACAGGCAAAACAATACAAGTACATTTGGTTGCCTTTACAAAATATTACTATACTAATACACTCTTGAAGTTAGGGCTTTATCACAATGTTACTCTAAGAAATTCAATCTCCTCTGATTACACCACAAGCACAGCCTCTGATCTTAAATGAGTTTTTTATCTATTTACTGTATACAATGAGATGACGCTTTGATATCTGCATCAAAGATCACAGACAACAAGCCTATTGGTCTGCGCTCTGAAGTCTCGCCACACCCCTACACAGCCCCTTGGGTTGGTTTAATTATTTACACAGTAGGGATTTTAGTTAGAAGGGAAATATGCTGACCTAACGAAGACTTCCCTGCCGCATCCAAAAAGAGACAGAGAGGGAATGCTGAATTAGTTGGTGTATGTTAAAGCTTTGGCTGCTCTGTTATATATTTGTACTACATCCAACACAGATTTTTTTTGAGTGGTGTTTTAACTTCAGAACTGAGGCAAATAAGACCTCAGATTCTTTTTCTTCGAGCTGGCTGAAAAGGAGTCATCATTCTGGTGACTGCAGACAGTGATCGTGCAATTGCAATACGACCCCAGTCTAACCAATGAGAAGAAGCCTTATTCAGCCACAGCAGATGGATCCACATATTTAATTTGGATGCCCTTTTCTGATGTAGCCACCCCTTTAGGGGTCGCCACAGCGGATCATCTGCCTCCATCTCGCCCTATCCCTAGCATCCTCTTCTGTCATGCCAACTCTCTGCATGTCCTCCTTCACTACATCCATGAACCTACTCTGTGGTCTTTTTCTTTTCCTCCTGCCTGGCAATTCCATCTTCAACATCCTTTGCCCAATATATCCACTATCCCTCCTCTGCCCATGTCCAAACCATCTCAACCTTGCCTTTCCTACTTTGTCTCCAAACTGCTCAGGAAAGAGCATTTTGCTGCAAAAGCAAGTAAATCTCTATAGACGCCCATGTTAAAAGGCCCAACTTTACAACAGAAACAAATATGGTAACGTCCTAGAATAAAAACAACTTCATAACAGTCGTAAGGGAAGTAATTATTGTTTTACAACTCACCTGCTTAAGTTGGATTAAAGGATTAAAGTTAGTGGCGTGGCAGCGTGGACAGTGGATACCGACACAAAGGGCTACACGTGCTAACTGTCTACTGGGCATCACCTTACCTGTGTTTTTGTTCATGGTGGTGCTGGTGGTGGTAGCTTGTGGAGCAAATACTATAACAAACTGTCCAATAAATCTGTGCTCCTATTTTGGCGAGTAAAATTCTAGTGTTATATTTGTATGTATAGTATTTGAATGTTAGCATGTACCTGTGTTTGTGTAATACACTCATACAGTCTATTAATGCACTTTGCTAGTGTTAGCTGATAACTTAGCACTCCACCCTCTCTCATCTAAATATGGTCACTACTGACTCCAATTAACTGACATGGCAGTGGCCAAAATACATGGCAGTGGCTTCAAAACAGGGCTTTACAAACAGGATAGCTACTTCTGTCTTTTATAGTATAGTATAGTACAGTGGTTAGTGTGATGCCAAGGGCTGTGTCCAAAATCAATAAACATTCCTTTCTTTATTTACTATACAGCACTATTATTATACACTCTTTAGAGAGAGAAATTTAGTTATTTCTACCCAATTTCTGCCACAGAAGGGGGGAAAAAAGTAACAATGTTTTATGGATGTGTAAATTTCAGAAGCAGGTGATTATGTCTGTGTAGGTTAGTCATTCAGGTCATAGTAGTCTTCAGAGCTTGACAAAATGCAACTGGACATCTTTGGTCAAGTTGCATTTTGTCAAGGTCTGAAGACAAACAGGTGATTAGTAAGTAATTTAAAATCTGTTGACAATAGACTATACTAACTATAGACTTTATAATATAGTAAAACTATAGAATTGTGAGTGTCTAATATTTTATGAAATGACCAAAGAAATAATATTCAGGCACTTTCTGTATGCCTAAAATATCAGACTGCCTAAGGTTTATTATGAGCTCTGATTTGATCAGAAATCGGTTAGGAGGCGGGAAAAACAGCTTGAGATCACTCTGATGGAATGAGTAGCGGTATAATGATATTTTTAAGCTGCGTTTATTATTTCAAACCTGGTTTCCCACACTTAATGTTTTTATATTGCGTTAAAGAACATGTACAGAGGGTTTTTTTATGAAAGAGGAACAAACCAGTCTTTGGCTGCAGGTTCTTGCGTGGCTCTCCAGGACCCTCAATGGGTTGATCAGCAAGAAATGTCCTCGCCTGGTCCAAAGTGCCGATTACCAAGTGCTCACGCTCCTTCAGTTCTGACCGTAATGCCTGCGGGAAAAGCACAGAGGGGATTTGATGCATAGAAAAATGTTACCAATATCAAACATGAATTTCTTTGTTACTTTGTTATGATCAATACAAAAAAAGACAATAAGTTTAAACTTCAGAGAAGTTTTTGCAATAACTGAAGACAGAACAAATTATTTCTAAATAAGAAATAGCAAAGTTGTAATTAATGATTTGTTCTTCAGTAGACGATTTATGCATTTCCTCTGCAGGTATGTTCATGCTTGCCTCTCCTCTCCTGATCTTGTCTGTGCCAATGAACTCCAAGTGAACCTCGTGCATTTTAAACAGGGTTTTGTATCCAGATTACAGCCCCCACCCCCCACAGAAATACATACTAATCAACCAGTTCTGCTTAAATCAGCTTTGACTTTCATTATATCACAAAGACGCTCTTATGATTAAAACACTCACACATAGGAACAATGATCAAGTGCAGATGTTTACATTCTGCCTATCGACGAGATAAACACCGCGCTCAACGGCTAATTAGGTGATTGCTGCACAACACAACAGTTCCCCTCCCCAGTCTTCACCTATTAAGAGGAAAAGAAAGAGGTAAGAGAGAGCGAGTGAGAGAGCGGCTATGTTAGGAGTGTCAGCGGTATTGAGAGGTCTGAGAACAGAGCAGCGACTGAAGTGAGAGTACAGGGTCAAACTGGGCTTCTCCTCTGGGTCTGTGTGAAATTAGCTGAGCAATGCACAGAATAAAGTGAGTCACTGTAACCCTGCAGGAATAACCATTATAGAGCTGGCTAGTAACACCACATATCCTACTCATCCTCTCACAGTTCAGCTCATGCTGAAATGGGCATACTACCGCACACTATAACATATATATACAAAAGCATTTCCTAAAAGTTCATGAAGCAATTTGACACATGCTTTTAACCTTATGTCAAGAAGTCAGCCTCGCTCGAATGCACAGCGGGCGATAAAACTACACAAAAGGAGTGAGAATGGCATGTAACAGTATAATTATTCTTGTTTTAATATACATGTGACCCCCGGGGGAACTTCATTGCCTATCGGAGTGTGTGATTGCTTTGTGAAGAGGCAATGTAGTTGAAGACACTGTGAAGCTAGCTGATTAGATGGGATGATTCGCTTTGATCAAGTCTCATATTTATCAGACTGATCAAAAAGTCGAGTGCAGCGAAAATGAGATGCGAAAAATTGATGACAAGATGCTGGCTTCAGTGTCATCCTACTACCAGTACCACTTGAAGCCATAAGAAAAGAACAGAAAGAAACTATGATATGCAGCTGTATGCCAGCATCCACTACTCAAGATGCAGTTTACAACCATGTATACCTGAACTATTACCTTTTGTATGACCTTTATTACAAAATGTCATCAACATCAAATTTTCTCCGTTTAGACATCTGTATGAAAAAATGTCATAATTAGCGTATATATTCTTGTGTCACCTTGATTCTTTGACCACTGATTTCTAATCTGTTCATACTTCGCAGTTGCCAATGCTGCTGGTGTGGAGGCATTTAAAATATAAAAAAAAAAAAAAGTCATATCTGGAAGCAAATTCTTGTAAAAGTTACATTTAGACCAGTGGAATGACAATTTCACACAGCCTCCTGCAGACAAATGTACTCTCACCCTGAAATGGAGCATCCTGCTGAACACAAATTAGATCATCCCTGCTAATAAATGGTTTGCTTCGTTCCAATGATTTCCTCCCCGTTCACATAGAGGAAACATAATAGGCAGGTAGCTCTGAGAGGGGACCTTGAGAGATAGAAAGTAAATGAGAGGTGATTGAGGAAGAGGAAAAGGGGTGCGAGCAGAGATAAGAAAAAGAGGGTGGGGAGCTGAACAGTGAGGACTCCCCCCAGTCGAAACCAACCCTTTAGTTTTCCATATATATTTATTTTTTGTTTTGCACTCACTAAAGTGCCAGTGGTTTAAATTAGGAACTGAATTGAGGCTAAAAAAGCTGTTTATTTGCAAAGTTTGTTGCATACTACTCAGAGTTAAGCAAGTAAAATATTCAGACATCAGTTTTGTAATTTGTTAATCACAGATAACAGCTCAGGATGGGCACAAACAGCATCCTGGTGGAAATGTGTTGTACCTTGGTTAAAAATTGTCAAAATAAATTTTTTGACAAGTTTTCATGACCATTAAGTGTTTTTATTTGCTTGTCTTGTTTGTTCAACAGTCCAAATGTCAAGGATATTCAGTTAAAAAAATATAAAATAGAACCTGAACAGAAAAATGAAGATATATATAGAGCCCGACATATCGGCATTTATAACGGCCGATAAATGAAAATTTAAAAAGTAAAGAAGAGACAGGAGAAACACCCTTCAACCAGTATTGATGTTGGATAGGATGCCCACCAGAGGGCACTCTGCAACTTCCCTGCTGGCAACACACCTTTGGAAATGTCAAAAACACAAAAACCAGCTGACCCGAGCAGAGTCAGGCAGAGCATAAACAAGTCAAAAAATGAATACATTAATGAACAAACAAAGTCATGAATTCACACTGATTGATTGTTTCTACAAATGGCTTGTTGTAGCATTTGTTTATACATATGTGAAGTCTGACTTTATGTAATACATTTTTAAACATCCCTCTGACAACATTGTGTGATTTGAGATCCATCTGTCATATAATGATTACGTATCTATATTGTTTATGTAATGTCAGGAATGAACTCTGAATGCTTGATTTTTTTTCTCTTCTCCTTTTTGTTTTATGTTGATTTGTTACCTATGAATGCATTCTTGCTGACCACAAGGTCTTATTTCTCTCACACATACACTCCATACCTTCCAATCTCAGTCATTGCATTGTATTTGTCCTGTCTGTTGTGTATTGTTACTTCTATGAAGCCCAGTGCTGTGTTATAAACTCAAATACAGCTTGAAAAAAAGCTGTTGATAAAGATCATGTGACTTGAAAGCTCAAGAACAGCTTGTGGTGAGGCTGCCGTGGTCAAGAGTGACCTTAAGCTTAGGCGTATTTATTATCACAATACCCATATTGGTAATCATACCGCACAGGCCTAGTTTGTTTAACTAAATTTCCTTGTCAGTTACAATAAATGTAATATTATCTTTTAATGTAAACTGGTTCCAAAGAAACAAGCCACAGAAGGTTGTAATATCTGCAACGTGAGCAGTGCCAAGTAATCCCCTTTGTTAGATACAGCCTTTGTGTCTGTTATCCAGCCACTAGGTATCCTTACAGTGCAGGCAGGTGACAACACAAAACACCTTTACCCAACACACAAACAAATCTTTTTAGTAAAACCTCAACATGCACACATTATCAGAGTTTCACACAGGAACACACTTTTCACACTTTTTGAAAGGTAGATATCAAACACATATGCAGCTTTCAAGTTAACAAAAAAAAGCTTTTTTTTTTCTTTTTTTTTCCCCCCAAGCAAATCCCACCTGGCCTTTGAGTGATGAGACACAGACATCTATGTCAATGATAAAACAGAGCAGGTCTTCACTTTGCTCTTTCTCAACAGTTTTCTAGCTCTGAATATGTTTGAGGCTTCTGTGATTTGTGGATACGAGAGAAAAGAAGGGACTCCTGTCACTTTCACAATACTTATGGCATCTACCTTGTAGCTATGAGTAACCATGACCTTGGCTGTGTGTGTGCATTTCTGTGCCCGAGTGATTATGTCTGTGCGCAAGTGTTTATGTCCAGGTCTGTGTAAGAGTGTGGTTTGTGGCTGTAGCAGCACAGCAAACTCTTATCACTAAGTGCCCTGTGCTGTGGCGCCAATGAGATAACATCACAACACAGCTTCTTTCAAAGCTCTGCCAAACATCCCTCTTCCTGCTCTCAAAACCCTGCTATCTCAGCCTCTCCACAATATTACCGTAGCCCTCATCTTCCAGAAAAAAATAAGCCTCCCAAAAGGACCACTACCACTACCACTACAATATAGCATCTCTCAATATAAGAGAAGCACCCAACAGGAATTTAAGGAGCCTTGACAATAAGGGTTCACTCACACTGGGGGGGGGGGGGTTAAATAAATACATAAAAAAAAAT
>VUQI01027571.1:0-23835 GCA_015106735.1 Paratilapia polleni
AAATTTATATTAAAAAAATTTTTTTTTTTTTTTTTTTTTTTTTTTTTTTTTTTTTTTTTTTTTTTTTTATATGGCATAGGAAACCATCTGAAAAAATACTGACAACATCTGCTGAACAAGGATAAACTACTTCAGCAAAGAGGAACAGAAATCACAAGCTGAGCTGACAGATATTCCAGACAAACTGAACATCATACATGAGTTTTTCAAACAGTGACACACGGTTGTAGCAGCATGTGAAGTGGTGATTTTCACACACAGTGTTTACCTGTGATTTGTGAGGCTTTCACCAGCCCCTGCCTGATGACCTCCCGTACCCAGGTCTTCACCTGTGTCCTGCCCTCTCCGCCCACAACAGAAACAACCAGGTTGGGTAGAGGAAGACCCCAATGGGCTGTCAGTATGGTGTACACTATAGAAGGAGGGGTGTCCCATGACAGACGCAGGAACTGATTGTCGACATTTGATGGATTAAAAGAAACAAACACGTCATCAATACACAAAGATCTGAAAAATAAAGTATTGTGATCATACTAGTATTAAAGCTAAAACAATGATTCACTTGTTTCAACCTTTGAATTGTAGTAAAAGATACAAAAAATAAAAATAAAAAAACAATCAAAAAGGAGCTTCTCACTTGATCTTTGTACTGACTTTGTTTACTCAGGTGCAGCAGCAGCAGGTTGAAGGTCAGGAAAAATCAAAGTGCTGACTTCTACAGCTCGGGGTTTATTTGAATCTTTATTTAACTTACCTTTAGAGGCATTTCTTTTTAAAACACATATGTTCACAAACTCTAAGGTTATAGAAATAAAGCATTTATACATTATAAGACCAATAGAAAGGCACCCACATAGCTATGCCTCTTGCTGGCGCCGACAAACTGCACCTCTCCAAAGGCATCAGTCGGTTGTTCAGAGGAGTGCTGCGCGCTGTCCCAGCGGTTCACAATCGCAGTGCTGAAATAGTCACCGAGAGCCACGGAGTCATGGGCATCTCTCGCACTCCCACACTGACACAATGCTCCATTACTGAGAGAGGTGGAGGGATAAAGACATCACCACGAGAGCCTATTCAAAATACAGACATGTCACTATCAAAAGGCAGTGTTCACAGTACCTGATAGAATCTTCTACAAAGGTGGTGCACACTCTTTTCTTGATGATTTTGGGGATCCAACTCTGAAAGCATTTTCAACAGTTGTTAAATAGTACTGAATTTATACAGAAGCTGTTTCAGTTCTGAATCCAATCCTAAAATCCTATGCATGTGGCAGCAGGGTGCAGAAAACTCTTCACATGTTGACTGTGGCTCAGAGAAATACCTGATGATGAGGTGGTGAGCTGTGCTGTGCCTAAACACCTGACTGTGATTAGAGATGCTGTGATGTTGAGCTCATGCAGCTTCCATGTGTAACAGGGAGTGCTTGCATTTGTATATTAAAACCCACAAGTCAAAAACAAAGAAGTCTTACAACTCTTACATTAGCCTTACAGTTTATATTTATCAATATATGTATTTCTAATGTGAGTACATCTTTCCCATGGGACATTTTACTGAAAAAGCTGCTAACATGACGGTTCGGTTCAATTTATTTGTGCCAGCAGTGGACACCTCAACAAAGAGCCCTGCAACTGGCACCGCTAAACGGAACGGAATGCAGCCATCATTAATGTTAATTAGCTGCAGACTGTTAAAACGTTGGGTGCAGTCGACATACGCTAGCCTCTTAGATTTTATTCGGTTAAGTAGTGAATTGTATTAGAAATGCTTTGGCGAAGCTGTATTCAATTAAGTGACAAATCGGCTAATTACCCATATTTGTAAAGCTGGTTTGACGTCCGTTGGTTAGATAAGCCAACAAACCAGCAACAAACCAGAGCGGAAACTAGCTAGCCGTGGCTGTAGCTGTAGCTGTGTGTTTACTTGCACAGCTACAAGGCCTTCGGTGTCCAAAATAGTTTTAGAGTTTTATATCAGCTTTTGCCATACGTGTTTTCCAAGAAGTTTGTGAGCGGCTCACCGTCGTTACTCAGAAATTCAAGAGGAAAAATTTCCAGTCTCGGTTTTCGCTTCCACTTCCACTTCCACTTTTTACATTGGCCTCTTTAAAAAAAAAAAAAAAAAAAAAAAATCACAACAGCAGCCAAATGATTTTACTGAAAGCCAACCCACCTGGTCCCTCTCATTTCTACAGATTTTGTCCCTGACGACGCCGCCGCCGCCTTCTTCTGGTCCTTTGTCTCTCATTTTTCCCTTTCTGTCCTCAGAAATTTGTGGGGAAGGACTTCAGCGTTTCTTTCTGACCATTATCCACTGAGTATCCTACTGTTGAAATCCCATTCCCTTCCGTCTCTCGGCATACATAAGGAAACTGGATGCAGCCACCACACAGGTGAGGGTGTAGTTTCACAAGACAGCTCCTCCAAACTGAAAACAGGAAGCAGTCAGCCCACAAACAGTTCATACATGGGGTGTGAGCTGGGCTAATTCTGATTATAATCCTTCCCCAAACTTAGTTCATTTCACTGCTGAGATCTGCTTATCTCCATCTGACGCGGAGAGGCTGAATTCCCTCAGGGGCACACATTTTGACACCATAGTAGCAGACAGTTCAACAAGCTCAGGCTTGTGCTCTCAGTAATTTGCTGCTGTTATGGGAGCCTAAAAATATCACACATTTCCAACAGAGCAAATGGGGAGATGTTTCTCAGTGGGCTTCACACCGACACTGCATGCACAGTTGTCAGTGCCAAATTTCAATCACAAAATTGTCTTATTCTGGTGAAATTCAGTGCATTCTGCACATAGCTTCATCTTGCTTAGGTCTAAGTTCCCAAAGAAAATTTCTAACTTAAGGCAGCTGTTTTTTTGTTTTTTTTTTAACCCTGTCTATACCCTTTAAACGGTTAATTATTTATGCATGGATTGATCATGTGGCAGAATTTAAACCTGTAAGAGTCCATTATCTGTTTTCCTTTATGCTTCCTGAGCATGTTCATCAGATAATGCAGAAACTGTAACTCCACACACTTGATCATCTTATAAATTATATTTATTGTACATCATATTTAAATACTGACAAATATATATTATAAAAAGTCTGGCTAATATGGCTAAGCATTTCATACAACATACAAACATCAACATTCTGCAAGCATAAATTTATAATAAGTACCAATCAGTCAGTCAGAACAGACATAGAGATATTTGGAAACTATGCGGAGCACTCTCCACCCCTTCAGTCCTCGATTCCTAACATTCCTTTTGGCCTTATCTGCCGTATCCCTGTGGGTCTTTGGCCCTCTTTGACTCCTCTTTTCCACTTCTGATGCTGATGTGGTATAAAGTGTTGGCTAGGTTGTGAAGCTGGCACGTCCCGAGCTGGCATCCACGCGGAGGTGCCCGCCGCGGTCGGAGCTTCGCTGCCATGCTGAAAGTGATGGAGAGAGGAATAAATAGGAGCGTGAACATGAAACCCGGGCACACAAAGCATCACACGTATGAAAAGAAATGCAGTTTTAAAATAAGTTGCAAATGTAAAATCTGTGTTTTTCCCTAATAAAGGATTAATAGTGACTATAGACAGTACCACATGTTGAATAATGTTAACAGACTAGTGTTTTCAGTTGCTGTTTACAGTTGACTATTTACAGCCCCTCGCAATATGTTTTCAGTCTCTTTGTACCTGTGTTTCAGAGCCTCTAGGTCCAGATGTTTGTCTTCTGAATTGAATGGGATGATCTTCAGTAATGGAGCATGCTGCTCCTGCGTGTCCTCTGACCTTTCCACTCCCATTGCTTGGACTGTTGTTCCTGGGAGGAGGATGTCTGTGTCTGACCTGTGGTTCCAACAGAATATGGTATTGATTAAGTTACAGATAATTTACAATAATGTAACACGGATAAACTAATATGAAGCCGAGCTTTCCACCTTTTTTCTTTTAAGTTACATCACATTTGAGGCAAATATGTCTTGATGTTCCATTTCCTACTGCCAGGTATGGAGAGATAGATCATTATGTGTACAATCAGTGTTTGTTTCTGTCATGAGCTGTGTATTTTCCTGTGTTTTTCATTCACCTTTGAGTTCGTCTCAGTGGGGAGGCAGCAGTCAAAGGCACAGTCAGCAGCAGCAGAACAGCTATCTCCATACCGCACTGGCCTATGGTTTAATAACAAATAAGAGTGATGCTGAGGAAAAAGTACTGTTCTGACCCAACTTGTTAAAGAGGCACAAAATTATGTGGTCAAAAAGCTTTTAGAATATTATAAATATGAATCTCAAATGATGCTTACCGTTAAAGAAAAGCAAAAACCTGCTGTGGTTTGTTGAGTAAACCAGTCGTCGTTTCTTGCTGGTTGTTGGACCTCCAACTGTGTCATCCCTTTCTACCTCTGTCCTTTATAGTGTGACAGCGGGATGAGGGGGTGTGTCTGTGACACTGTGACTGTACTGCCAGATCAAGTCCCACACACACGCAGTTTTATCCTCTATTTACGAGAGCTGTGATGCCAGCATAAACAATCTTTAAACAACAGCATCCAAACACAACATTGTACTTAAACTTAAAGTGACCTTCTGTGATGTTTACATTGATTCTTAAGTTTGCTCGTTGCTCCACAGCCCCCCTTGTACACATCCTCCTCCTCCGTCCCGCTCCTCCCTCACTTCACTTGCTGCTGAGCAATTGTTCCAGAAATCTTTCTTTCATTTCCATCACCTGCAGGAAGCCCGCTGAGCCCAAAATAACCCCAATTCTCCTCCAGGCTTTTCTTTATCGCCCCATTTTTCCTGTGCCTTTTTCCCTTGAGTCACTTTGGCCGTCAGTGTTTATTTCTGCAGCGTCCTTCACTCATATCCACCTCCCCAAATACACAATTTCAAAGACAACTCCTTGGTCTTACAGTTTTCCTTAAGCTGACGATGATGAAATAAGAAATATTTGCATAAGATTTCACATTCAGGCTTGTTAAGCCCACTTAAAATGATGACATAAACAAGAGATTAGAAACTTTTCAAAGTTGGCACATGGCCTCATACTAACATCTCTTTAGGAAATTATCCCATAATTCCTGATCTTTTAATAATATGATAAATCCATGGGGAGCCAGTGTCACATTTAATGTTTTCATATCCTCCACACTGTTTCTCAGCCCAGCGCTTTTCTTTCTGATTCACAGCTTCCTCTCTGGAGTCCATTGTGCAGCTTTCCTGTAACTACCATCTGGGCAATTTGAATTGTCAGAGTAGTGCACTGAGTCATCGGCGCGCGTGCACTCAAGAGCATTAGCACTCAAATAATTATGAACTCACATGTGATTAAGCACGGATTACGGCAAGTGTTGATCAGACAACAGGTGATGACGTGAAGGATTGCCTCTCAAAAAAAAAAAAAAAAGCACAGCGTCCTGGTAAAACAGTCCCTGTGCACCTGCTGCTGCAAATCATTAGTTCATCCAGCTGGAGGGCCGATGACCCTATGCAATGGTGAGGTGTCTGTCATCTGTCCATCCTTCCCTCCATAATTCACAATAATCAGTACTCCTCCTAGGGCATTGGTCAGGTTTTAGTGAAACATCCAAACAATGGTCACCTAATGGTTCCTGACCCAAATTTTGACAAGGTCAGGGTCATATTGGTTGTTTTACTGGCACTTTAATGTTTTCACAAGAATTGCTACTCCTCCTAGATTATTAGTCAGATTGTAGTGGAACAAGAGTAATCTGTTTGGATATGACTGTTTGTGAGCCTCCTTGACTTCTCAGTGGATTTTAAATCTAATTGGTGGTGACTGTGGAGGCCCTTTGAGTACAGTGAACTCATTGTCAGTGTCAAGAAACCAGTTTGAGATGATTTGAGCTTTGTGACATGGCGCATTATCGTGCTGGAAGCAACCATCAGAAGATGGGTACGCCGTCATCATAAAGGGATGGACATGGTCAGCAGCAATGCTCAGGTAGGCTGTAGTGTTTAAACAATGCTCACTTGGTACTAGTGGGCCCAAAGTGTGCCAAGAAAATATCCCCCACGTCATTACACCATCACCACCGCCAGGCTGAACTGTTGATACAAAGTAGGATGGATCCATGCTTTCATGTTGTGTACACCAAATTCTGACCCTACTATCTGAATGTTATAGCAGGAATAAAGACTCATCAGACCAGGCAACGTTTTTCGTTGGTGAGCCCCTGCGAACTATAGCCTCAGTTTCTGACAGGAGTGGCACCCGGTGTGGTCTTCTGTTACTGTAGCCCATCTGCTTCAAGGTTGCAAGTGTTGTGTGTTCAGAGATGTTCTTCTGCATGCCTTGGTTGTAACGAGGGGTTATTTGATCTACTGTTGCCTTCCTATCAGCTCAAAGTAGGTTGGCCATTCTCCTCTGACCTCTGGCATCAACAAGGCATTTCTCCCCAGAGAACTGCTGCTCACTTGACATTTCCTCTTTTACACCATTCTCTGTAAACCCTAGAGTTGGTTGTGTGGGAAAATCCTAGTAGATTAGCAGTTTCTGAATTACGCAGACCAGCCCATCTGCGCCTGACCATGTCTACATGCCTCAATGCATTGAGTTGCTGCCACGTGATTGGCTAATTAGATATTTGCGTTAACGAGCAGTTGAACAGGTGGAAACAGTTTAAACCTAAATAAATACATTTGACAGGCAGTACTGTAATAACAGTATTTGTTCAATATTGTGCATTTCTGCAGCCTCAAAGAAATGTATACTGTTGAATTGGGACTGATTAAGGGGGTAGTTTTTCATGGGCCCACAATTTTTTATCAGCCATTAACAAGAAAAAAGATCCAGATTAAATTGTAGTGAAACAAAGGTCGGCACCATAGCATCAGCAAATTTTTGTTTATTTATTTTCCCTACATAAATCATATTCTTTTGAACTAGTGTCACTCCATATTTTTCCCATGGTCATCTACGCCTCCCTAATGCAGTGGCTTTACGCCCCACCAGAGGGGCAGTCGCACAGTTTCAGATCCACTGGATTAAAATAAGTGAAAGTATTTCGAAATTGTTGTTTTCATCCCCATTACAAAGTATCAGGGACTGTTGCTGTTACCTACAGGGCAATTTAGAGCTCAAAGTATCCCATATGTCTTACTTGGCACAATGTGCAGTATCCAGTCATAATCGATGAGCAAAAGCTTTTCAATGAGCCTCTGTGAATTTTCAACCTCACCCACTCTCTCGACCTGTGGGGTCACACAAGGGTCAAATATTGATCTTGTCTTTTTTTCCCTATATATCTGTTCTCTTTAGGATCTATTGTAGTCTGAGCATGGCATCTATTTCCACAGCTATACAGATTATACCCAGTTTTACTTACTATTGAAGTTCAACTTCATAAAATTCCAGCAGTCTCTGTTACACTGTCTGGAAGACCTAATCTCAAAGGTCTTACACAGAAACATTTACTGTAGCAAAAGAATAGAGTGCATGTACATGTAAAGCCATCATCCATTCTGATAACAAAGTGCAGAGGAAAACAAGCCATCTGTGTGCATTTTTCACCTTTATTGGACAGTACAGCAGTGAAGATCAGACAGGAAAGTGGGGAGAGAGAACAGGGGAAGATGAGCAATAAAGGGCTGTGGATCGGACTCAAACAGGCCTCTGCATTTCAGCCATGTTGCATATGGTCTCCTGCTCAACCAGTGAGCTAAACTGGTGTTGCCATCCATGTGCATTTCACATTCTTCTCCATAATTCACTCTCTGAATACAAGTCATTATGCAGGGTGTTTCTCCTAAAGTTTGAAAAGAGGAGCTCTGTAGTGTCTCCAGACAGATGCTGAGTCGTTACATTTTTACACGTATACTCTAACAGTAAGGCAACATCTGTGAGTGACTCTTGTAAATGACCTCTGAAAGAGCCTTCCTCAGGCTGACCTATAGTGACCCTACCTAAGGGAAATGTCCCTGAAGTGTTGGCTCTCTTTATGTACACTTACCTTTCCCTTATCCAACCACTGTGCAGATGGCTGCCCCTTCCTGAGCCTGGTTGTGCCAAAGGTCCATTTCCTGTTAAAAGGGAGTTCTTCCTCCCCACCATCACCATGTGCTTGCTCACAGGAGATTGTCTTATTTTTGGGGTTGAGATGACTGTTGTTGTGAACTGGATTTATATAAATAATGTTTCTGAATTAATCAAAATATGGTGAAGAATTGTATCTCTATGACTACTAACAGCCAAAGAGTAGGTTCCTCTTTTTCTTTTGAAAATGTTGTACAGCACTGTGGTCAGTGAGTCAAAAGAAATTCTCTCTTAAGTAGAATGACCTGTCAAGCTTCAGCACGTAGAGGTCAGTTGTTTTTGTGCCACAGGTGCTAAAAAATAGAGCCAGAGAGTTAGTCTGTGTCAGGATGATTTAAGCGTACCATCCTGGTTTGTTTTAGTGATGATTGTTTTCTTCTACTGGTTTTAAAGGTCACGCGGGGGTCATCCATCTCTTGTAGGTCTGAATTGTTGATATCCTACTTGTAATTCATCTTGAAGAAATATGCCTTTACTTCCAGGAGAGCACTTTGTGAGGGCTCCTCTGACTTTTCTCCCACTATTTTTGACGTAGTGTGCATCCTGTTGTTGTAAGCCTGCAGCCACCAGTTGTCCACTCTAGCATCCAGGGCCCGTTTCCTCTACCTAATGGGTGCAAGAGTAAGCATCCTGACAGGAAAGCCTGTCATTCACTCATGCATCATTGTCTCGCAAATTTCGTCTGTCAAGGCACTCAGGACACTTGGCTACAAGTGTGTGAGTTTCTTTTTAAGCTTGCCAGGACACCAGGTGTGACTAAAGCAGGTTATCTAAGCTAAAAAAACAAACAAACATTGTATGGTTACTGAAGTAAAAGCAGAGTTTTAGTTGAGTTTCAGTGCAGATTGATTTTGGTATAGATCATCACCATCTGTGGCTTATGGCTAGGGTATAATACTACAGTTTACTTTCAATAGAAACATTTTATAATATACAGTTGTACACAGTGTGTGCGCCTGAGTGAGCTGACTCAGCCATGAAAATTGCACCATCTTGTGGAAGTAGACAGAAATAATATTATAATAAATTATGCACAAAAAAATATAAGTATGGTACATGGAATTTGGGATCTGTTAAAATACTTTGCTGAAAAAAGAATACAAATCTTTAAGCTACAAATTGTCAACACTGTGTAAACAGTGGCTCTGCTGATACATTTCTAACAATGTTTTAGCCATGAGTAGCTCCAGCAAGGTTATGCAACAGCAAACTCTTACCGCTTATTTTAGTAGTTTCCAAGTTATTAACAGATTTGAGGAAAAGTGTGTTAAAGCTGAACAGAGAGATAGAGGGCCGTGCAGTGCAAGTCTGGAAAATCTGCAAAAGGTTAGAGGGTCAACACTGAGAGATACGAGCTTAGAGTCCATTAGTGGATTATAACCATAAACACTCCATGTCTCCTGCATCTCTCTTGGATTAAAGCGAGAGAGGCAGAGTGAGAGAGATAGGCTGAGTAAATGAGGGTGGTTGGAGAGTGATTGAATTGAGCAAATTCATAGCTGAACACAGCACACGGCACATACGTGGAGGAATAAACACTTAGCAGCGACCTAAAGCAAAGTTGGAGTGGTGATTTGGATTGACATATTTAAGGTATGCACTATATCACCTGACTAACAAACTGAACTGCGCAAGGTAAGTTTAGTCAAACGTGGTAGTCTGTCTGCAGAGTTTTTATGTATGTATAGCTTTCATGTCAGTAACTGCTATGTAAAAGATACAGATTCAGTTTAATTACTAAGGAAGCATTTATCAGTGATCAGTTTTATGTGGTAGTTGTCAAGATAAAATGGAAGGATGAGCAGCTTATTGTTCTTTATTTTCATATTCTGGATAAACAACAGACCAGATATATACTTTATATTGTGTATTTATGGTTTCTATCTATTTGGCATAACCTCTGCCACAACCATCCTCATTGTTGTGTAACTTTAATTTTGTTATGGCCTAAATGATCTGTGTGTGTGTGTGTGTGTTTATGAAGCATGAATGTGGACGTAGAGGGGATAATCCAGTGCATCAAGCAGGGGGATGAGAACGGTGTTCAGATACAGCTGCAGGAGTTCAACAAAGAGGTGACGGCACACAGAAGCTCATGCATTCTCATATAAGATATAATGCTGCTCATGACATTTGTTTGTCATTGTTTCTCTTCCTGCAGTATGCCCAGTGCTTCTTCTTTGATGCAGAGGAGAGGGAAAGACGAAGAGTAAGTCTGTTTATGCTGCTGCATCAGTTAACTGAGGAAAAGTTTACAGTCACACGCCATGTCCTCCCAGTGCTCCTTAAAACGTCACCTTATTCATTCTCACACCGCGCCTCCGACTCATCCACTCCTCCCCACCCCCCACTCTAGAGTGTGTGATTAGTAATTCTGCTGTATCAGTTGTCCCTGATCCTCTCTCCTTGCATGCTCAGGCAGATTGAATCCATGCAGAGTGATTGAATAACTAATGTGCTCCTAACTGTCTGAGTTAGGAGAAACTCCTAAATACTTCTAAATGAATAAATATGTTATAATCACATTCACTGTTACCGACTGGTCACCTGTTGACCAGTCACTCTAGAAATGACTAAAGTAATTTTAAACATGATGTCATTCATAGCAAGGATAAGCTTTCTTTTGGCTTAGGAATTACTTCATTTCATCAGTACATTGTTCTTCAGCTTTGTAAACACGTTTGCCAGAAACTCGTAGAAGGTCTTCTAAAAACACCATTTTCTCTCTCTTCTCCTACATCGCTCTCTGATGGACGGTCCATCTCTTAAGCAAAGAAAACTAGAAGAGGTATGCTGCTGCCACAGTTTAGAAATAATTAAGTATTGCACAAGAAAATGCCTAAAAGAAATCCAGTAATCCCTTTTCACTGCTGTACCAGTTCAGAAAGAATAAAGTGAGGGATTACACCGATTCTGACTCCGACAATGATGAGTTCGAGCAGGAGGACCGAGGGCTCATCCTCAGACAGGTGATGTGACCCTGCTTGCCAAGAGGTGTTATCATTAGCTCCTTTTAAAGTTAATGTTATACTAAATGTCTGTAAACATTTTTCTGTTCCTGTCCTCAGAATTTAGCTGTTGTCCTTCTGAGGTTCATAAGAACAGAAGTCAAATGTCATCTGTTGAGGGTATGTCTACGCACCCTGAGGATCCTGTCCCGGGACAAAAAGGTCCTGGGCCCGTTGGTGACTGACGGCGCTCTCCTGACTCTGGCCAAACTAGCTGGGCTGACCACAAGTGACGTCAGCGACGAAGTCAACGACCCTGACTCTGATTTCTACGATAACATCATTGCTTCTCTCACTGAGGCCAAAGTGCTGCAGGGTCACACTAGCGAGGATGAAGGTGAAGCTGAAACCAGTGATCAAAATGAAGAGCACCCGGCCTTTGATGAGGATACCAAGAGCGACATCAGCATCACCAACAGCGGAGATGTGGACAGCATCAGCTGGTTTGGGAGCCACAGGACCAGCATCAACGAAATGCACAGAGGTGGCATCCATCAAAAGGCGCTGGAACGAGGGCGGAGGGACCGCAGAGAGAGCAAGATGGATGTGGAGGAAGAGGTGGAAGAATTGGAGTCAGGACAGGAGGCAAAGAGAAAAGAGGCCATGAAGGTGCTGTGTAATGTGGTGTACAACAGCACCTGGGCACAGGAAAGGTTCAGTGCTCTCAGGTGGGCTTCATCACAGCACGCAGACTCACGTGCAATGTCATAAATTTCCATGAACACCAGGCTTCTTTTTAGGCTCGGTGGGGGACTGAAAAAAAAAAACCTAATCTCAGGGAAAGTGTCATTCTCATTTGCCATTTGGCTTCATTTCTAGGCAGCTTACCTCTTTCTACGTTTTTCCATCAGGCTCATGTGTGGTCTCACAGAGCGTGTGTCCTCCAGTGTCAACTGCCTGTCTCCCTCTAGTGCTCAGTTCTATGAACTACGCCTCATGTTCCTCATGACTGCGCTCCGGCCAGAGCTCAGCATCCAGCTTAAACAGGTCACATTATCACATGTACTCCCAAGTGATTCCTGTTGTACACCTCTTACCTGCCCTCACACTCATTATTCTCTTCCAGGAGGGAGGGGTTTCCATCCTCACAGCGGCCTTGGAGAGCTGCCTGGAGGTGCAGTGGAAGGATCAGTACGAGTGTGTGCTGGACCCACAGGCGCAACCCATCTCTCTGGAAGCCTCTCAGTGCATCACAGAGATCCTCAAAGTTCTCTTCAATGTCACGTACAGCATCCACAAGCAGGAGCCAAGTGAGGTCGGTGTAATGACCCTTTAAGCCTTTTTAGGTGTAACAGAACATCAGGAGTCTGTATACAGTTTAACCAGCTCACAATTTTAAATAGTAGTGCTAATGGGATGCTGTCATCAGTAAACTATGCAATCATATAAAAGTTAAATGTGCTAAAGAGCAGCCCAGATTAAGAGAGGAGAGAAATGAGCTGTACTCTGTGTTTTGACCCCCATCAGGATGATGCAGCTCTGTACCGACACCTGGTGGCGATCCTGCGTCTCTGCCTGATGAGGAAGTGTGTGCTGTCAGAGGACACAGATGAACTGCAGGGGTGAGCACATCCATTCATTTTCTTCACTTATCCACTTTGAGAGGCGGGGTACACCCTGGACAGGTCTCCAGTCTGTCGCAGGGCTAACACAGAGAGACAGACAACCATTCACGCTCACATTCACACCTATGGCCAATTTAAAATCACCAATTAAATTAACCCCATGCATGCCTATGGACTGTGGGAGGAAGGTGGAGAGGGCCCATGCAGAGATGGGGAGAACATGCAAACACCACACAGAAAGGCCCCAGCCTGGATTCAGACCAGGACCTTCTTGTTGTGAGGCAGCAGTGCTAGCCACCACATCACTGTGCTGCCATCCTCATAATATCTCATCATGCAGTTTTTAAACATACTATGCAGTTATAATTGATTTAGACAGTAGACTATAAAATGAAATCTTTTGCCAATATAAATCTTCAGAAATCTGTTTGGGTTGGTTAAAAAAAAAAAAAACAGGTTGTAAAATCCAATATAACTCCTAAATATCACTTTCATGCAGAACACTGTTTTTAATATAATTTGAAGCAATAAAGATGAATCTGTAATTATGCGTTTAATAACACATGTCCTCTCCTTGCTTGGTTATTTGAGACTTCCAGACAGATTAAATTTCCAGCAGATATGATTAAAATCACAAGTAGATATAGAAATAAATGTATTTCTCATTAGGTCTAGATTTTCATTTTAATGTTCTTATAAAAAGAACTTGTGAAATATAATTCTAATAACAGTTATCATATTTTAGTACCATTTGTTGTATCTTTGGGTGAAATGGTATATAATAATCCATCCTGCTAAATACTTAAAGGGGATCTGTTCCACTCATTTCCAGCTCCATCTTAGTCTTGGTTTTTATTCTTGGACTCTATTGGAGTAGCCTTGCATGATTCACTGTTCAAATTATTCCTTATTTATCAGCTCCTCCATCTTTTCTGAAACAAGCACTTTCAGCTCCTGTTTCTTTAAGCCAGCTTTCTTCTGATTGGCTGCCCCTCACAAACAGAAGGTTTGAATAGCAAGTGGATGGGGGTTCTGTGGCTGAGATGAGCACATTAGGGACAGCTCTTCTCACGGACATCATAAAGAGCCAAGAGTAGAAAATACTGTCTGAAACAAGTGTTTAGAGCACTCTGAAGCCTGAGCTTTTGGCTCATAGGGATTACTTGTACATACACTGACCTCCATTGTAACAGTATATATATGACTGAAAACAAGGAAAAGCAGAATAGGGAACAGGTTTCCCCATTCTCTTCTATCAACACTCACTCTCTTCTATCAACACTCACTCTCTTGCCGTGATCTTCTCTCAATCCCAGTCACACAGTGAACCTGCTGTCAGCGCTGCCTCTGCAGTGTCTCGATGTGTTCGTGATGGTGCCTCCGGAGCCAGACTCAGAGCAGTGCGAGGGGGTCAACATGGATTGCGTCCACACCCTGCTGATGTTCATGGAGAGACGCTTGGAGTCGGTGAGGGAACAGAAAAGAGTCATGTTTGGAGTAACCCTTTCAAATCCATTTAGGTTTTTTGAATATTTATTCTTAAAGAAAATTAACTTTTTTTTTTTTTTTTAGTCTGAAATAGACAGCACCTGGTATTACTGAAATAACTGGAGTGGGTTTGTTTTATGTGCTTTTCAGGGAGATAAGATCAAAGAGAAGCTGACCCCAATCCTCAATCTGCTGACGGAGAGCTGCAGGGCTCACAGAGAAACACGGCACTACATCAGAAAATATGTAATATATGATACCTATGATAGCTGTCATGTTTTGCTTTTTAATATTTTTGCTTTTTAATATCTGAATTGCACTGATGAGCCAAAATATTATGATCATCCTTAATGTCCAGTGTGCTTTTGGTCATTTGGATGTAACCAAAACACCTCTGACCATCTGAGGCATGGACTCTAAAAGAATGAAGGTGTCCTGTAGTATGTAACACAAAGACTTTAGCAGCAAGTCCTTTAATTTGGGGAAATTGTGAGTTGGAGCTGCCGCAAAAAATACTTGTTCCAGCTCATCCCTAAACACCCTACAAACCTCACCTTTCAGAGGTGCACCTACCCTGCCTGGTCAGAATAATTTGGTCTGCATCAAAGCTGCTGAGGTCTGACCATTTCTCCTGCCTCCACCACACTGACCATGAGAACTGATTTTTCACTTTATATTTGCTATATCTTAGACCTTGAAATGCATCATTGTTCTGAGGTAACCAGCATATTTTGCATCATTTGTGCATGGTCAAAATGTTGTTGCTCATCATTATAAAAAAACAAACAAACTTGAAGCTATTATCTGTCCTCCTCATTAGATCCTGCCTCCTCTGAGAGACGTATCACAGAGACCAGAAGAAGGCACCACAGTGAAGAGTCGTCTGATTCGTCTCATGACTCATCTAGACACAGACCTCAAACACTGTGCTGCTGACCTCATCTTTGTCCTCTGCAAGGAAAATGGTAAGAAGAAACACTATCTGGATTCATAAAAACTGAGTAAAGTTCCAGTCTAGTGATGAAATACAAAAAAAAACATTATTACTCTCTTAAATCTTTGTCTTTGTTTATTATTTTATTTTTGATATTCTTGATTATTTTCAGAATTCACTGCATGAATTCATTATTCAAAATTTCATATATGAATACAGTGGTGTTTGTATTTTCTCTTACACACCTGATTGAAAATACCAATGTTTGTTTTCCCAGTAAGGCGCTTTGTGAAGTACACGGGTTATGGTAATGCAGCAGGCCTGTTGGCCACCAGGGGCCTGTTGGGGGGCCAGGGGGCCAAGACCTCCAGCTCCGATATCCAGTACTCCAGCGACTCTGATTCAGACACGGAGGAGTACCGGCAGGTCAGAGACCGCATCAACCCGGTGACGGGGCGGGTGGAGGCAGAGCAGCCAGACCCTATGGAGGGCATGACAGAGGAGGAGAAGGAAGAGGAGGCCAAGAGGCTGATCATGCTCTTCAACAAGCTGTCCAGGTCAGCAAAAGGACAAACAGCTACAGGCATGCACGATAAAGGAGAGTCTTCAGTGTGTGACAAGGCTGTCTGTGCATACTGTGAATACAGTAAAGCCCCACAGGAAACAATGTAAGAGAGAACGGTTTCCAAATATGAAATAAAAATGAACATGAACTGACTCCCACCCCAATAAAAGTTCATTGAATTTAATTAGCAAGGTACAAGTACAGAAAAAAAAAACAGTGATAGTTGCAAAAGCAGTATCCAGTGTCCAAACAACAGTTGCTTGATGAGCATTATTGGGTCAAGCAATCATTAAAACTGTGTAATGGCAAGAGAAAGTAAGAGTTATAATACTCAACTGTTCTTCTTGTTCTTGTAAAATACTGCAGAGTGAAGGTAATTAGATTGTTTGAGCATTAGTGCAAAAGAAGAGGCTGTTACAGCTAAGTTGGGTACTATAAACTCAAAAGACCACAAGACTTTATTCTTCACTGCATACGCATCAGAAATTATTTGCCTAATTGTTTTAGCTGTTAATTACCAGGATGAGAACCGTGTTACTGCTGATGATTTAATTGTCTGCATCCCGTGTACTTCGCAGAGACAACATCATCCAGCCGATGGGAGTGGATGAAGAAGGGAAGCTCGTCCCAATGTCGGGACTGAAGGAAAATCCTCTCTCTGAGGAGGCGAAGTCTGAGTCAGAGAATGACGGAGAAGCAGACGAAGGAGACAAAGACTGATCTCTGTTCAATCCATTCATTCAGTTTACTGATATTCTTTCGTAAACATTTCATTGTAAAGGTTGTCAGTGGAAAGTATGTGTTGTATCTGTATGGATGGCATGAAAAGAGAAGGATGTAGTTCTCAACTAATCCCAGCCATACTAACAGTGAATACATTTTCATATTTCCTCTCCTTCGGATTCAGACTGATGACATAGAGCAGCAATACGGTCACATATGAGATCACAATGGTGAGAATGCAATTCTCAATATTTAGTAGATCCAGAGAAGGAATAATACCCATTAATATTCCAATAAAGATTTAAAATCGAATTATCTGACAGTGTACATTTAAATGTTTACAGCAGCATCATTTATTCTTTACTGGAACCTTTTACTCTGAGTAAACGTCTAATTGGCCCCATCTGATATCTGCACAGCACACTGATGTAGTGTCTGCTCAGGTGTATGTTGCCCACATTAGGCTGAAAATGTCAAAAAATCTTTAGACTGACTCCAGATGCTCTGGCCACATCTGCACTGTTTAATCAGCTCAAACTTTATATTTGTTTTTAGCACTGGCTGTGACTCAGCAGTTGAGTTCAAGGCATTGATGTCATTTTCACTTCACTGTGTTACATTTTAGCTGGGGGGTTTTGTTACTGGGCTGCACTTCTTTATCCATTAACATACTAATTCCATGACATTAGCCCAACTATGGTAACAAATAAGCTCATCAGCAGGAAGACTGACAGATTATGGGTGGTATTTGAGTACCATTAAGCCAGTTTAGAGGGAAAAACAAAGCTGCAGAAAACAGGAGGAGTGCACTTATTTCTGCACAGACACTGTTTGCAGGGGGAGAACGCAGAATGAGTGAAGCGCCTGTGTTATAGTTTGCCTCTTTACCTGAGTGATAGTAGTCTTCAAGCTCATTACTGTGAAAATGTGATCTTGATTTTCAGAAACACTAGCACCAATAACATCACTTAGGTAAGAAAGATCCTACCAAATAATCCCGATCATGTACCTCTGACTTATGTTAAAATATTAAGGTATAAATAAGTGCATACCTATGTTAAAGATGGTACCATTTGCACCTTAAATATATTTGATCCTTTGTGAGGTACCAGCTAATACAACACCAGTGTAACTATTAATTATTATTATATGATATGGTCCAGAACTGAGACATAAAATGTTCATAAACATAACTGGTTGAGATGTTTTGAGATGTCAAGATTAAAGATCCTGAATGGGTAAACAGCGACTGGTTCCATGTGTCAGAACTCCATCATTATCTCTTCGAGGGACATCTGCAGCTCCACAGACTTCAGGGAGGAGGCGCCGTTTTCAACAGCCATATTCTTCAGTAACTCCATTGAAATCAGGACCACCTGAGACAGGAAAAAATAAATAAATAAGGAGCTGAAGTCAGAGCAAGGACGTGAATGACAGGAGCAAGGCAGCAGATTTGAGCTTGACAGGGACTGTGAAATCGGAGAAAGGTTGAGAAATGAGACGTGTCAAGCTGGTTTCTTTGAGAAACTTTTTGTAGGAGCTTTTGATTTCTCAGCATGCAGTCCTGTGTGGAGGCTGAGGAGCAGAAAAGCCTTTTACACCTGAAGGATCAGCTGTCAGCACCGGTATTCAGGCTTTGTTCCCTTTGTGCTGTTAATCAATACTGAGACAAAATTGCCTCTTGAAAAGAGCTGCTGAGTACAGCTCCCTCCTCTTGAGAGGGCAATTTTAGAGGGCTGATCACTCATGAAATTTAATATAAGTTTGTGCAGCAGGAAGAAAAAAAAAATCTCGGCCTTTCTGAAATACTGTGTTAAGGTCTGTGAGAGCACAACACTGTTTGCATGTTTTAAATAATTTCAAAAGGTTTCCTCACCTCCACTGTGATGAGTTTTTTCTCCCAAGGCCTGCTGTCTGGGTCGGGCCACTTCTCCCCGATGCAGAAGAACAGGGAGCAGGGAGGGCAGTCTGACTCTTTCTCCTCAATGAAGTCCTTTATTCCTAAGGAGAAAGGAGCCAACACATAAGATACTGTACCCAAATTCATTAAATTTACAAGAGCTTCACGATTCCTTTCACCCACCTCGCACAAACTCCCTGAACATGTAAAGTGGCTGAGGATGCAGTTTAGAAATCTCTTGGGGCTGTCTGCTTTGGTCATACTTGGAGAAGCTCCAGAAAGCTTTGCTTTCCCCCCGTCGCTGGCCATAGACCACTTGGCCCGACACCCCGACTTCCAAGCCATCACCCAGCATGTCCAGAATCCGTTGGGTGAGGAAGGCTTGGGTTTGATCCAGCATGGCCCCAGGGCTTGGCAGAGAGACTACGGAGAGGCCTGACTCATGATCCAAAACTGTCCCACTGAGTTCAGGCCTGATGTGAAGACAACCATTTTTATTTTCAGATCTCTGAGAAAATAGTTGAGAGTAAAACAAGAATTTTGATATAACTCTAGTTTCTATACTGTGAACATGTAGTGAATGCCTGGAAATGGCATTAGACTACAAATTATTAGTAGTATTAGTACTTTGGAGTACTAAAGGCCTTTTTAAATGTTAACTTAAAAGATATCAGCCATGCATAACTCCTAAAATACTGAAACTATAATTAGTTTGATAAAAAAAAAAATGCAAGTTCAGTAAGCCACATTTTATATTCAATATTCATGTTTTCAGTGCAGTATGGGTGCAGACGTAAAAGTGGTCTACTTATTTGTGTGATGCAAAATAATTACTGATCAAAATAGGTAAAGATTATCAGTGAAGCAAAACCCCCAGTGCAACATATTGGAAAGACTGAATTCAGTGCATCTACAGTCATCCATTAGCATCACTGCATGTTGGCAAAAATGGTTTGCCGTGAATTTAGTGATTACATATTCAATGTAATGTCTACCTTATTCTAAGCTTTTTTTCCTCAGAAATATTTTCTCTGGTGAATGGGGCACTTGGTTAAATAGATATATTTAAAAAGGGGCTTCATTATTAGAATAAAACAGAGAATCACTGGATTAAACAACAAAAACATATTGAGCTTTAAGTAAGACTGATTTTTTTTTTGCCTTCAGACAAAGCCAAGGTGGTAGTCGTGTCTTCATGCTAACTTAAGCTTCTGACCTCAGCTATACATTTCCTCAGATAGGAACAAGAGTAGCATCTACCTCGGTTTCTCGGTCTAGGCAAGAAAATGAGGAAGAATATTTCCCTGAATATGAATCAGTATATTTGAACTGGAAATGTATTTTCTTTGATAAAAAAGGTTTATTTTGATGTTACCTGTAGACTAAGCAGACTCCAGCTTCATTCTCAATCAGCTGCTCAGACACCTTCACCCCTCTGTAATACACTGATATCCTGAACTGAGTCCCTGGGGATTCAGAAACAGGAAAAGTACCTGAGGAAAGGTGCTTGACAGTTTCACTCTGTCCCTGTTATTCACATTGTCGGAGCACACTGTATTTAATGGCCTTGTTAAACATATTCCATTTGAACATTGTGTGATGGATGTCATTTCAGTGTGTCTGTGTAAAATCCCCATTTGTCTGATAGAGCAGCATCCATCCCCCCTCCTTCCAACTTACTGAAATTATCTCCATCTCTGGTCTTGTTCATTGTCTGTAGGAACTGTGCCGCCAACTGCTCATCATAGGCCCCTCCCTCAGCTCCCCCAATTGGATGTGCTGGTTGCTCAGGCAACCCAGCTTCACTAACTGCACCCTCATACATTACTGGATACTGCTGTTGCCCAGGCAACGGGTGTCCACCAATCACAACCTGATTCTGCAGCTGTTGTTGCTCGGGAGGAGGCTCGAAGCCTGCGGTGCCCTCTGTGGAAAAGTTGGAGAAACTGAACTAGCTTGTAGGAAAGTACCTTGGATACTCTTTGTTTTCTGCTCATACTGCAGCAGTGAGGAGGAAATGATAAGCAGAGCTGATAAGTCTACCTGCTTCAGGGCCAATGTTCATTCCCTTAAGACACTTCTGGAGAATATCCTGGCTGGCTGCAGATTCTGCTGGCAAATGCGGATATCAGTTCAGACACATTCAGATGATGATTGTCGTTAATAAGTGCCAGATTAATATTTCCCTTCTAAGACACAAAACTGAATGAAAAAGAAATCACTCTTACCTGAAAACACAGCTTCTTCTGGAAGGTAGAGAGATTCTTCAAAACATGGGATGACCTGGCTCTGGGATATCAAAGATGCACATCTTATTCAGTTACATCATTATCCAGCTTTTAGATAATATTTACATTTTACTACCTGTAAACCAAACAAGTGCACTCTCTTACCTCTTGTGTGGGAATGCCCAAATCCACAAACAAATCAGCTTCATCTTGTTCCTGGGATCCAGCAGAAGAGTTAGCTTTAGGAGTGAAAGCAAAGACCTATCTTTTCAGCATTTTTTTTATTTTCTCAGAAACATGTCAGCTAGAGATAGAGAGACACATATGTGCGGTATGAGACCACACTGATGGACAGGTGCTCATTTGAAAACCACTATAAGAGCAAAGCACCCATAAGAGCATGAACTGAACATGTGGTGCACAACTGTGTTGCCAGATTTAATTTGCAAATGCAATATGAAATTGGTTGATTGCAGTTATAAAATGAGTGTAAAGCATGCCATCTTAGTGAATTTTTGTATTTGTTTTTTCCTGTGCATTTTCAGTGCTAGACAATAGTGAATAACCATCCTATCCCATGGACTGATCAAACACTTCTTTTTATCTGGCTGTTATCCACTACAACAAATAACCAAATGGTCACTGTGTACTGCGGTGGATTCTCACCTTTTGACACCGACTCCTCCGGCCAGTGAAAGACTTTATGGGGGTTAGCAGCGTCATTCTTGTTGTCATCCACCATTTTGAAGCCTTTAGCTCGGAGGGCGCTGCGGAAGTTCCTCTTCCAGACTGAGGGGTCTCCCTGAGCCCGGCCGTTGCCACTCACCTCTGCCCAGGCCTGCGGGGCAGAACCAGGTTGAAATCCGGAAGAAGCTCCTGATGTGAACAGACTATGACTAATAAAGAATGGATTCTTGGACAATGGACAGGTGATGTCAAATTTATGTTTATGATTGGTTCCTATTAGAATGTCAGGTCATGTGTGTCCCTGACAGTTACCTTGAAGATGAGAATGTCACTGTCAGACGAGTCCTGTCTCAAAGCGTGTTTCCATGGGACGCAGAACTCCGTTTGGTCTGGGTTTGTCCAGTGGACACCAGGATACCTGCCGCTGTTAATCTGTTCCCGCAGCCATGGGATGAGCAGTGGTTTCAGATGAGACATTTCTACAACAAGACAAAATGTAATGTGAACTGTGCAATCAATGCCCAAATTTAGCATCAATGATCCTTTCTAATAGTACTGATTTGCTACCATGCAAACTATCACTGTATAGTCACTTGGATGTGGTGTAGGCTATTAAAAAAAATAAAATAAAATAATTGCTGAGCTGGACTGGATGTTAAATCTACATAATCATTTATATATATTTATATTTCACTTTTCTCTTTATTGTGGATTTGTTTGAATTTTAATTCCAAGCTTGCCTGCAGATGGCGCTATTTAGTCGCAACTCGTGCAAAAAATGTAATCCATGAATATTACTATTAGTATTAGCGAGTTAATAGAAAAAAAAAAAGCCAACTTAAACTGAGATTTTGAATTAATATCTTCACTGAAATGCAAAAAATCTAATAACTTTATTTGTATGTATGCATCTTCTTCTTCTTTTACGCCCCTGCAATTTCCATTAGATTAACAAAGGTCAACAGGTCATTTTCATCAGAGATAAGTTCCTGTGGGGTTTGTAGTGTTTCTCGTGCTGATTCCAAATCTGTGTTTAGTTTTTCTCTAACACGTCTATTTTATGGGATGACGGTAATTATGTATTGCATGATATTTGGTATAATTAGCTGTAGCTGGGACAATTATAGGCTATTACTGCCAATTCTGAACTGGGTGAGAGAGGAAGCCGGTGAACAGATAACAGGCGTTCAGCAATTCAGCACCAAACCGCAGAGATACTGCAGCACTGCAGAAAAAAAAGGCCTACATGAACATTTACATTTCTTTTTAAAGTATTTATTATGGTTATCTCAATCTCGAAAATACTCCACGCGGTATTTATTTTTATAATAAGAGTGACTTAGGCTAGTCTTACTGTTAATTGTCTTCAAAGCAGGGCATAAAGAGTAAAGTTCAACCACTATCAAAACTGAATACAGTATTTGAATAGTACTGTAGTCAGAGTAATACTTCTTGTATTAATTTCCCTTTTGGTCAGCAGTGACAGCTCTAATAAAAACACTCACCTGTAGTAGCGATAATATCAGTCGGCGCAGGAGTGTGTTGACTAACGAGCGCGAGCGTTTCCAGGGTCCAAAAAAAAAATAAAATCCAAAATATGTCTGTAGATGTTCGACTTATTACCTCAAGCTGAGCTCCAGACTGTTACACACACCGCCCCGGCTGCAAATTCTTTAAATACTGCCAGGAGTGCGGCTGCTGTGCGACTCGCAAGTCTTTCTCGGGAAACTCCCGAGTTCACAGTTTCGTTTTCCAGATGTGACGTCAGAGAGGTTTCATACCAGCTGGGCCCGCTAGGAGGGGTGTCGCGCGCGCGCGCGCACACACACACACACACACACACTTATGTTTATATTTCCATAATTCTGAGGACCCTCACTGGCATAAAAGCACATCCAATCTCCTGAGGTAAACCATTAAAGAATTCTCACACGCTGAGGCACAAATGGAAACACTGTTTTGAAAATTAATGTGCTCTTAAAGGGTTTTTTTCTCCCCCCAAAAATCTTGAAAAAGCACATTGGTTACTACCAAGTCAAAAAAATGTTATACCTGGGTGAACTCCAAGCAGGGTTAGCCCACAGAAACTCCCCTCCCCCTCCAGACTTAAAGTGTCAAACATCCAAGTTGGCCTAAAAGAGAAACACATTTTTGTGTAAACCGGGACTTTAATTGTCTTTGTTCTTAAGGTCTCACTCTGAATTGAAAAGTCCTCACTATGATGGACAGATGGATACAAACACGCAGACACACACAGAGAAGGGAAATGAAACCATTTGATCTTTGCAGCTTTTATTCGTTTCTCAAATACAGGAGAGTTAATGTACAGAAGGACAAAGAATTTCATCAAGAACTGTACAATATTTACACATCTTTTTTTTTCCTTTTTTATGGAAAATTAGATTGTTTTCAAAATAAGTCATAGTATGCACAAACATCAAAATGATAAAAATGAAATGCCTATCTCATGTTTAAATATTCCTCATTTATACTCCTCCTTCCCAGGTGGGAATTGGATAGTTTACTTCTTTTTCTTTGCACCTGCATGAATGATGATTGAACTGAAGCACAACAATGTAAAGATTCAAATAGATTTTGCCACTCTCCTTTTCTCGTTTTCTTCCTTTTTTTTTTTATTTTACACCCACTGTATTTGATACAATATGTCTGTCTCAACGTCTGGTCTT
>VUQI01027571.1:25707-39528 GCA_015106735.1 Paratilapia polleni
AAAATAAAAATACTTTAAAAAAAAAAAAAAAAAAGCTGTAAATAGAAATGCTTCCTAATAATTTAACTAATTTTACTGTCCATGAACTAGTTAAAATTATGACCTTTTTAATAAAACTTTCAAGGGGATTTAAGACCAAACCTGCAGTAGAAATGCTCATCCAAACAAAACACATACTCTGTACAAGAGTACAACACCTTGATGTCAGTTCAAAATTAACAGTAAGGTTGAGTTTGATATCCATCCTGTTACTCTTAATATATTTGCCATCCTCCCATTTCCATAAACTAACTAGGCTTTCTTCCTCATCATCATTTTCTTGTTATGGGAAACTAATATTTTGGTGTGTTGTGGCCACCTTCTGCATTTAAGTCTGAAGTGTTACAAATGCAGCACAGCCTTAACAATCTAATAGAATTCAGCTATCCTCGTGTGTAGAGGTAGCCAAAAATTAAAAAATTCAAAAATAGCATCATTGTAAGATGGAAATTCTCATGGCGAGGTGACCAATAACATGCAAGATCAACATGTAAGATCAAGGTCACCCTGATTTTAGTAGTGGTCTAGTCACCAGTGTAAATGTTTCTTCCAATACAAATATCAACATATTTCACAGAATAAAAAATTTTAAAAAAAGTAGTATGACGTAAATCAAGGGAACAGAACAAAAACTTGTATTATTTGAGCCAGAGGGACAGAGAGAGAAGCAGCACATTCAGGGCAGATTACCTGGTGTTGAGAGCTCATGCTGACTCTCCTCAACAACCTCCTCTTCTGTTCGCTAAGGATGCTGTCAATCTTCCTCATCGGGGGGAGGTAGAGCTCATCTGATGGCCAATCAAGGTAAAAGAAGTTTCATTAGTCATCATTCATGTAGCTGCCAATCATTTTAATGCCTGGGGCAAATTGAAAGCAGCTCTCTCTCTGGCTGTTGATCTTTATGCACTCCCAGGGCTTCCCTCTAACCTATCACAACTTATTTATCTGGATTGCTCATAAACTCAAAATGTGTGGGCTGTTTGTCCAGCCGGGGGCTTCGACCTAAAACCTGGCAGCTGATACTTGACAGAAATAGTGATGTTTACTCAACCTGCCCAAACTTTCTGCTTGTGAAAATGCCTCCATCCAGCTATTTCAATGCAGACATTTAGCTACAGAAAACATGCTACAAGACAGGCTGGTCTGGTTAGGGCAGAGAGATGTTTGCACTTAATAACTGCATCTGATGATTTTTATTTCTTTATTTTTCAGTCTCCTATGTGTCAGTAGATTTTTAAAGGAAGGTTAACTGGTAATTATGTTGTGTGCAGTTCTCACCATCTGTGTCCTCCAAGGCTTGGATCATGTCAGGGTCCAGGGCTGTGCTCACCAGCATCTCCACATAGCTCCTGAACATCTCCCTCATGGCACGGTTGTTCACTCCACCTTTCACTGGCACTGAGTGGGCGAGAACCAGAGTTTTAAATTGAGCCTTCTACCATCACACTAATTAAAATGTGAAAAAATAACTTTTAAAGTCAAACTGCATGTGCAAAGAATTAAAAATGGGATCTCACTTTCATTTTCACTAGCTGCCTCATCCGATGAATCTGAGTCAGATGATGAAGGTACTTCCTTCAGCCACTTCTTCCTCTTCTTGGGCGGCGGCTCTGCCTTTACCTTGGCTGGCTTGGACTTGGGTGGTCGCTCTGCCTTTTCCTTCTCCTTCCTCTCCACCACTTTCCTGTCTTCCTTCGTTCTGCCTCGCTCTGCCGCACGTTTCTCTGCTCTCTCCTGCTGCGGCTGTACCCGCTTCTCCTTTTCCCTCTCTTTCTCCTTCTCCTCGGCTTTAGGCACAGCAGCTGGAAGCTCCTTCTTCTCTCGTTGTTCTTTTGTTGTTGTTGTGGTCGCTGTTCTTGTTTTCTCCCTCTGTTCACGCTGGACTGGTGGAGCCACTCTCTCCTCTTTCTCCACTACTCTTGATGGCACCTGGGTGGCAGGAGGGGACGCCAATCTTGGGAGGGACTGACGTCTGTGCGACATGAAGAAATCAATGTCATCTATCACACCACAGCATAACTTCAAGGTTTTTTTTTTTAACTCATCTTTTCTTCACTTGTTAAGTCCCCAAAATGGTGATGATTTAACTACAAATAGCCTACTACTGTAGCTGCAGCTTAGTCAGAATACAGGTTACATATTTTTGTTATTTTCCGAGGGTAGTAGTGACATGCTCAGCAGGGATCTATTCTAGTTAGTTTCAATTTAATATGGACAGGAGTTTGGGAATGAAAAACATCCTTACCTGAGAGCAGGTGTGGCTCTGCGCCATGGTCTCCTGGAGCACACTCTGACATAGTCCTTCTTGTTGACATTCTCCAGAAACTTGACATATATTCGCTGATAGCGCCTCTTTGCATCTCCAAAGTATCCAAGATACTGAGCCAGAAAGGGAAGAACAACTTTAAGTATCATTACTTTGATGATTATGTGACAATATGTTCTGTAGGATAGTGCTAACAACATAGTGTATACTGCATTACTTTTATGATATTATGGCTGGAACTTTAAAGAGCATATAAATCAACTTGTGTGCATGTGTGATTAGATTAGTGAAGGTTTGGGGTGAACTCACATTGCTTGTGGCACAGAACTGTCTCTGCCCATCTTTGATCTCTGGGCTGAACTTCTGCAGCAGGGCTTTCTGCACCCTCCAGATGGGTGGAGGCTCACGGCCTGTCTGCAGGGCCAGCTTTATCCAAACGCATAACATAAAACACAGTTATATATGATGTCTGTATTGCAGCTTTAAATTAAACACTTGCAACTTACAACTTTACAAAAATTACCAAGTGATTTTATTGGCTTTAACAATAACTTAACTGTATTTTTAAACTGTACTGAAACCAAATAGCTGGATAAAGACTGGTTTAATAAAATATCCACAGATTCACACTCAAATACCTTGAGAGTCCGAATGTCTTCCACACGCACCACAAACTCATCCCTTTCTCTAAAGATGCCCTCCCCTCCACTCTCACTCTCATCCTCCTCGCTCTCTCCAACAATGGCAGCATCTTCTTGCTTTTGGGCAAGATGCAGCGAGGTGATCTTGGGAGCTGGGGGCTCTTCTGGAGAAGCAGGGGACTCCGGAGACGGCATGGGAGACTCCTTCTGAGCTGAAGATGGGGGAGGAGGGGAGGTTGGAGCAGGGGCTGGAGGAGGAGGAGGAGGAGGAGGAGGAGTGGCAGGCTGCGGGATAGCAGCCAGTGCAGGAGGTGCAGGTGGGGGAGAAGGAGATATGGGGGCCACAGGGCTTGGAGGCTGGGAGTCCTCCTGTTGTTGTTCCTCTGGTGGAGGCAGGGGTGAGGGGAGTGAGAGGGGAGGGAGTGGGGAGTGAGAAGGAGATGAGGATGAGGCGGGAGATGGGGGGACAGAGGGAGGTTCGGGAGTTGTGGATTCTGGTGGAATCTCGGGGAGAGGAGCTGGAAGGATGGCGGGACAAGAAATTCAATCAAATTCATTTTTTTAACAAATACATTAAAGTAATTTTTAAAGTGAGCTACAGAAAACGGGGCGTGAGATGAAACAAAGGCAACTCCCACTCTTACCATCAAGCTTTGGTGCACCCAGGGTTTCCAGCTGTGGTTCTCTTTCCTCTGCCATATCACTCTCTTCATCTCCTCCTGTGCTTCTTTCCTCTTCATTCTCTTCCTCCTCCTCTTCTTCCTTGTTCTCATTCATGTCAACATCTTCTGGCTGAAGGACATCTGGTTCGTTGGATTGGGGCTGGGTGTGGGGGGTGTGCATGGCAGGCTGTGGGCTAAGCGTCGGGGGCTGCATCGCGGGCGTAAGAGGGGCCTGACTCGGCTGAGTTTGAGACTGGGGAGGTGGAGGAGGTAGCGGGGGCTGGATGTTCGAGGTCAGCTGAGGAGTGTCATACAGAGCAGAAATGGCTGAGGAGATGCTCTTCTGGAGGTCCTGGTTCTTTCCGACCGAGTCCTCCTCATCAGAGGAGAACGAAGGCAAAGTCTCCAGATTCCTCTTTAGCTCGTCTTCTAAGCGCTTGGGGCTGGGGCAGTTGCCCAGAGCCAGACCCCCATTCCCTTCACCATCCCCGAATGGGGGCGGTGGTGGCGGAGGAGGAGGTGCAGGAGACAGTGAACGCAGGCCTCCTGATTTACAGGGTGACGTTTCACCATTGTCAGGCTCCATTCCTGGTGAGATGTCCAAGCCTGGATGTCTCTTCCCTGTTTTGAGGAAGTCCAGGAATGAAGCAACAAAACCAGCCTTGGACTCAGAGTCCTTCTCATCCCCCTAGAAGAAAGACAAAAGAGAGCCTCTGATTCAGATCAAATACTGCCACTGAAGTCATTAACTTCACAACTTTTGAGCCATGAACTTGAATTATATTCATTTCAATTCAGTCTGAGCAATTTTTCAACATTTTCTGCTTAGCATAGCAAAGATGAAATCCTACAGCCGTTACCCTTTCCTCCAGCCCCTCATCATCCACTCCTTCACTCATCATCTGACTTTTCTGTTTGATCTTGTCCTGACTTCTGGTGCTTTCAGTGCTGCAGGGGGGTCCAGGACTTAATCCAAGTGAGGGAGCAGAGCCAACTGAGCCGTCTGACAAAGCAGGGTCCGTGCCAGACAAAGAATCTGTCCTCAGCAAAGCATCAGAGGAGGACAGGGTACCAATTGGTAACTTGATCTGAAAAAAAGAAAAGAAAATAAGTCATTTTAAATGTGTTTTTGCCTGAATGTAAAGGTATAATTGGCAGAATCTAGAAACCTATGATGAATTCATTTTAAATTATTAGCATGTCATGACATCAGTCATAATAACTAGTGTGAAAAAAAAGAAGTGTGAGTGAGAAAGAACAGTGACATAGAACAAAATAGAGGCAGAAAAAGAAAAAAAAAGAAAGAAAGAAAAAAAATCCTCAGCTGGTTCAATACTCCAATATGAAGCATCCACGCACAGGTAACACAAACCAAAAAACTGCAGGCATGTGACTCTCCCTTATATCACACAGGCAGATCTACATCATTTAAAAGACAAGACTCATATGTAAACCACTTCTTTTATCTGTGTTTTTGCACTGACCACCACCAGGCCTTAGGCTTAAATAACTAGTGTTTGTGTTTTACTTCTTTTAGCATCTGCCTTTTTCCTGACAGGATCCCACTGACCTTGAGAGGTGGAATTGGCTCATGTTGCTGCTGCTGCTGCTGGGGCTGGTGATGGAGCTGCTGTGGCGGCTGCTGCTGATGGAGGTGATGGTGGTGCATCTGATCCTGCTCCTTCCCGCTCATTTCCATGTACATATCCTCCCTCCTTCCTCCTCTACCTCGGCTTCCACGGCCCCTACCCCTCCCTCGTCCCTCTACACTGAATCCCCCTCCTACAGTCATTCCACCCATCTCCCCCATCATGCCTCTTGGAGTGTAGGGCTCAGGCATAGGGCGAATGCGGGGTCTCCCTCTTGGCCTTGGGGGACCCTCTCTTTTCGGCCTAGTGGGCTTTCGGCCTCTCTTCTTGGGTCCATCGGGAGGTAGAAGAGAGTGTGAACCCATAGATGAGTAGCCAGAGGAGTGGTAGAAATCAATGTCACCCATTAAAGGGCTGAGAGATCCACTTCCTCCTCCTCCTCCCTTCCGACAGCTGGACACCAAATCTGGCAATAGGTCCGGGAGTCTCCGACTATTCAACCGAATGTCAGCTGGCTGGTCGGCTTTATCCTCATCATCTTCAAACTCATATTCTTGAGCGTAACTTTTCTTAGGCAGTGTGTTGGGGTCCCTGCGCTCCTTTAACAGGTGGAAAGAGCTAGACTTAAGGAGCTTCTTGGGACGAGATGAGCAAAAAATGGGAGACTGGAGACCTCCAGAACCAGCTCCTGTGCTAGTTCCTCCAGGCCCTGAGGACAGTTTAGCTCCAGAGTTGTTGGGGCCAGCTGTATTGGAGCTCATACCCATCGCTGGGGGCTGGGACTGTATCAATCCTAGCTGCTCAGTGTTGACAGTGGAAGGAAGCTCATGTGTTTTAAGGGAGTCTAGATCCAGGGTCATGGTGTTGTTGGTAGGTTCTTCCAGGCCATGACAGTAAGGTTCATAACCTTGGTCTCCACCATGATGACCCATTATGTCATAGCTCGCTCCACTGCTTCCCCCTGCTCCACCCGCGCTCTGTCCTGCTTTCAGTGAATCCATTCCCTCTTGCCCTGTGTGGCCTTCATTCATCTCTTCCTGCCCTGGTCCTGCACCACCCGCACAGCTCGACTTGTAGTCCTCTGCACAAAACATGTCCTCCATTCCTGGAAAAAAGGAGCGGTCCTCATCCTGAAGGAGGGAGTCCGGGAAGCAGATAGAAGTTAAGGGTACAAAGCGGTTACTTTGCTGATTCTGGTCTGCTTTCTCCACGGGGCTAACTGTGTCAAACTGGTGCTGATCTGAGCGCTGTTGGTCAAGCTGGCTCTGCTGAGGAGTGAGCTGGGTTGAGAGCGGCTGCTGTGGGTCAGGCTGAGGCTGGGAGTGTGAAGAGGCAGAAGGTGGGGGTATGTGATGAGGGTGAGGGGGCTGCTGCTGAGGGTGGGGTTGGGTGTGAGGGTGGTGAGAGTGGGTTTGTTGGTGCTGCGAGGACGGGTGCTGCTGTTGTTGCTGCGCATGGTGCTGGGAAAGGTGGTGCATGTGAGATGGGGTGGATAAGCCAATGTCAGGCTCAGTAAGGAAAGAGTGGAGTTCAGAGGCTGAGTGTTGCTGCGAGTGGTGCGTCGGGGGTGGCTGATGGTGGGACGGGTGCTGCCTCTGCTGCTCCTGCTGCTGCTGTCGGTGGCGCTCACTGCTACCTCCGCTCCTTCCCGCGCTGCCCGGTCCGCCACGTCTGTCTTCTGCGACAGCAACGTCTGTGCTGGAGGTTTGAGAAAGGGAGCGTTCCAGCATGTCCAAGGAAGAGACCACTGAGCTTTGTTTAACCTGGCTCTGCTCATGCTGATGTGGAGGGGGCCCGTGGTTGTAGTGAGCCGCTGCTACCTCCAAAGCTTGGGACTGAAGCTGAAGCTGAAGCTGGGTGGCTTGGGACTGAGACTGAGGCTGGTGTTTACTCGAGCCAAGCCTCCCACCAGCACTTTCCATTACAGCTTGCTGTTGGCTAATAGAGTGCTGCTGCTGTTGGGGATGAGAATCGATTTTGTGGTGCTGCTGATGCGGATGGGAGTCCATCTTCTGGTGCTGTTGGTGCTGAGGGTGGGAGTCCATTTTGGGGTGCTGCTGATGCGGTTGGTGGGAGTCCATTTTGTGATGCTGTTGGTGTTGCCGATGAGAGTCCATCTTGTGGTGTTGCGGTTGATGTTGTTGGTGGGAGTCCATTTTGTGGTGCTGTGGATGAGGCTCCAGTTTGTTGCGGGTGGTGTGGGACAGCACTGACTGGAGCAGATGTGGCGGCTGACGGGACTGATCAGTGGGAGAGTCCATGAGGGACGCGGCAGCTTGAGACTGAGAATGCTGCTGTTGAATCTCAGGTGTTTTCCGTGGATAAGGGATTTCTGCGTGCTCTTGTGGCTTCTTTTGCAGCTCCATTTGAGTGTGTGGTGGTATCTGTGAGTGTGAGGAGACATGCTGAGTATGTGAGGAGTGTTGGGGAGCAAGGGAGTGCTGGGTGTATGGGTCACCCCGGCCATAGTGGACAACCGAGCCTAAGTTATCGTGGTGATGGAGGTGGGTGTGCACTTGTTCAGCACTACCTCTCCCACCACTGCTCCTGCTGCTTCCGACAGATCTCTCGTTCCTTTGCTGCTGCTGTTGCTGTTGATGATGGTGTTGTTGATGTTGTTGCTGTTGTTTCTTCAGTGACATCTCCAGCTGGCTATCCAGCCCTGAGATAGACCCTCCAGAACCTGTATTTCCTACTCCGGCACTGGTTGTGGCACTGTGGGTACGTATGACACTCTGTGGGTGGTACCTCTCCTCAGAAGTCTTACTCATGTCATAGCTCATCCCTTTGCCTGAATCAGTGGCTGGAGGTACTGACTGGGGCTGAGGCTGTGTTTGTTGAGATGTCTGCTGGGGCTGTTGTTGAGGATGGTGATGAGGAGCCTGAGGAGCAGGACTCGCTTGGGCTTGCAGCAGATGCTGGATCAAGAATTCATCATCGTCATCTACTTCCTCTTGGGATCTCTGAGAGCCCACTCCTAGCATAGAAGTGTCTGCCTTCGTTTTGGAGGAGGCGGAATGATACGACTGAGGTTGGGAGCTGGGGCCTCTGGTGTCAGGGAAGCCCTGTGGGGAGGCTAGGAAAGTTGGAGAGAGAACTGAGGAGATGTATTTATTTGAGCCTGCTCCTCCTGGAGATTGAGTGGGGCAGGTGGGTACCGGGGAGTGCAACCCTGGACGGATGATGCCCGAGTTGCCTGATGGAGAGGGGCTGGAGTCCGGAATATGGTAAGACCCTCCACCACTACCTCCTCCACCTCTCTCATTGATGAGACCATTTCCTGCTCCTCCTCCTGACCCAGAGTTTCCACTTCCTGTGCCGCTGCTGCTTCCTCCCCCAGATGCTCCACTACCTGATGAACCACTTGATCTTAGAAGGGCAGGTGAGTGACCTGGGGCTCCGTAGCCTAGTGATGGGCTTCCAGCTCCACCCAGAGAAGATGGAAGTGATCCATAAGCAGAGTCAGTTCCATATATATCAGTGGAATAGGACTGGCTTCGCCCTCCCAGAGTCCCATAGCCTTTCCCTCCAGTACCTGAGCTCAAGTCTTGAGCTTGCGGTGAACTAAAGCCTCCATAGGACTGAGCCAGGTGAGATGTAGGGGGCTGATTAGGGGAATAGGACTGTGTTTGTTGCTGGGGTGGGGTCTGACCAGTAAGAGCAGATGTGGGGGTCTTCACTGGGGGGACAGGAGAACCATAGCCTGAGAGGCAGGATTTTGGGAGAGACTGGGGAGCGGATGTAGAGGTGGCAGGGGGCTGCTGCTGCTGAGGGGCTGGAGGAGGTGGAGCTGGCTGAGGTGGTGGCTGCTGCCTGGAAGGGGCTGCACTGGAGGTGGAGGTGGGAATTGAGTTGGAAGGATGAGCCCCAGAAGTGGCAGAAGAAGAAGAGGAGGAAGAGGAGGTGGATGAAGCTGAAGGTGGAGTGTGAGGAGTTCTGGAAGATGATGCAGAACTGCCAGAAGAATAGCCACTGCTGGAGCTGCTTTTGGTACCTTTCCCAGCTGAGGAAGAAGACGAGGAGGAGGAGGAGGAGGAATAAGGAGGCTGATTGATTGGCCGATACTGCTCAGTGCGGGAGGTGGGCTTGTGGTCAGATGAGGGGCTCTGGTCTCCCAGTGGGCTGCAAGAAAGTCCAGCATGCCTGTGATGGGTGGCAATCTGCTGGTACCCAGCCCCTCCACAGCTGAGGTAGTGCTGAAGAGAGTGGGCAGCAGAGGACGAGAGCTGCGACTGAGCTGGCGTGGGGCGCTGGTAGTGTTTGATAACGCTGTCCTGCCGAGGCACGGCCCTCTCCTGAGCAGAGTTAGACTGGGACTGGGACTGAGGCTGGGGCTGGGCTGAGGAAAAGACTGACGGATTATACAGCTGGGAGGACTGATCTTGTAGCTGTGAGGACAGCAAGTTGAACTGGTGTGACTGCAAGTGCCTGGCAGAGGATGCTTGGGCTGATGTGGCACCTGTGGGATCCTGGCTGCCCCTGTAGGCAGCTGCTGCAGCACCCTGTGAGGACAGGAGTCTATCAAATCCCAGACTTGACTGAGATGGGGCTTTGATGTGTATTAGAGGGTCATGTGGGGAGAGCAGACCATTGGATGTGGGACTAAAAGTGGGTGTGTCCTGGAGGGAAAGGGAGGCAGCAGGGAATGAACGGCTAGAGAAGGATGCTGGATGCTGATAGGCTGACAGAGCTGAGGAGGAGGGGAAGGAGCCAGAGCCAGGAAGGGCTCCAGAGATGAATAGTTCAGGAGGAGCAGGCGTGTGCATCGCTGTTAGGAAAAGGAAGACATTGCAAAATTACTCAAGCTATCATTTAAATCTAACATAAAGAAATCAGTAAAACAAGAAAGAGCATTTAAAATTAATTAATTCTAAGGTAAGACTATCAACAAGTACAATAAAACGCTTAAATATTTGATAAGAAAGCACACATAGTCACACAGTCAGAATAATAATGCGGACAAACATTGGGAGGTTTTTTTAAATGTCATATTGACTGTGGGGCCTGTTTGAATGTCAGCACATCAGGGAAGATCTAACATAGCCCCACCTGTCTGCCAGGATGGCGTGCGGAACTGGGATAGTAGGGAGGAGGCAGAGGGCGGAGGCTGGGGACCCCGGGACTCCAGGGCTGAGATCAGATTCATGACGGAGGCATCAGGGGCAGAGGGGCTGGCATGGTGCAGACCAGTATCGAACAGCCCCGACAGACCTTTAGAAAGGAAAGACAGCACAATGAAAATGGATTAATTGACTAAGAATGCAAATTTTAAAACAACTAGTTACCCAGATGTACATAAAATAATAAAATTCGGTTTAATCTTTTCAAAAAAATTCAAGTGCATTTGGTAAGCCTGTTGTAAAGCAACGAGTATGAAAAAGGATGTTAGAAGTTCCATCTGTATCTAAAAAATAAATAAATAAAAAAAATACATAATTCATAAAACTTTGGCAAAAAAAAAATGTATGAGTATGAACACGAGCTTTAACATCTAGCTTTGACTCATCTCAGCTATAATGTGCACATTTTTCAATGACAATAATCTACCAGGGCCTGCATGGACAGACACAATAATTCATTGCCAGGGCCCCTTATGGTGGTGACATGGAAGGTATGACATTTATCTTACCCAAACTCCGTCCAGCTGCTCCCCAAGCTCCGCCTTGGCCAGAGCTCCCTGGGTGGTGATTGGTGGCATAGCCCTGCAGAGGGTGTGGGGTGGCATAGGCTTGCCGGTGAAGGAGCTCGGACTCAGGGTGGGATGATCTGGAACTCCCATATACAAGACTAAGAAGAAATATAGGGAGGGGGGGTGGACAACTGTCAGTAATTTCACTCTCATGTGCATTTATGAAAACCTAATTTGTTCCCACAATGTGACCCATGAGGAAGCACTGCTTAATCTGGGGCCACTTTTAAAAACACAACATCTGACATGCAAGCCCATTTTTTTCTCCATTCAATAAATTAAATAAAGGCTGTTCATTAGTTGTACCTCTTTAGTATCTCAAAGCTTCTTGGCAGTTGTCTACAGGTGTCAAGCAAATCTCTGATGAGTGTGATTTACTACTGAATTATAGACTTGGTCATTATACCCAAGTGTATTATAGCAGATGCAAATCTTGAAATCCAGCTGTATACCTGCCATGCAAAAATAAAAGAACAGCTAATTTGCAATTATTGTAATGGAAGCACAAGACCCCGCCATTGCATAATTTGCAATTTTACAAACGAAATACATTCCTTGCTCAAATCCTAAAAGCTTCCACTGACAGAACTGTGCTTTACAAAAAAGACAGATGAAATGCGTGGCTGCCTGGCTAACCAGATGACATGCTAACATTTGTGCTGCTGTTAGCACCGCCTAGCAGGGCACAGCAGCTATGGTAGAATTGCAGATACTAGGCCCAAACTGCAAGGCCAGTCTCACGTTTAAATAAAGCACGGGGATCCGACGTGTAGAAGTGAGCCGAGTGAAAAATACTGTTTGCTCAGTTTATTGCAAAGGCAACTGATTAATATACCTGTAAGCACTGATTATGTTGATGGAGCTAACAGCTGGATGGTGCAAGCCGACGCAAATGCATGCTAAGCTGCATGCAAACACCAGCAACTAGCTAGGTTTGTTTAATCAAATATCATTTCCCAAGTGAGCATAGTGGCTTTCGGGTATGATCCGGCTGCCACATCTGCGTTTAAATATCACATATGTGCAGCTATATAAGAGGCAATGACGTTTGCGTGCACAGGCCTCAATAGACATCCCTGAAACACAGCGCTAGCTCGCAGGGCTAACTAAAGCTAAAAGACAGAGGCATCTTACAGAGTCCAGGCAATTTTCATGACCACCAAATGTATTCATCCTGGCCTAATTTTATTTAAATCTATGATTCGGACGAACAGTAAACTGCATGTTTGACGCAAGAGTGGATGTGGGACAATTTATTATGCAAATGAACCCAAATCATCCAAAAACCCACAATCACGCTTGGCCAAAACACATCCAAAAACCTCAGTTATGACAGTGTTGCATTAGCCCCATGTAAATAATTCCCTTCCCCCTTTCGGATGTAGTTATTAAAGAAATGTTTAATTAAATGCATCCTCTCGTTAATATGCATCAGTTCATCTTGTTGATGTCTGTTACGGGTGCTGCTGGAATGGGTTTGCAGCGTCTGCACTCTTTCCCAGATCCTATCAATCCAATGAATTTCTATCTATCGGGGTCTGTGTCCAGGCCTGCACACAGGGAACAATAATTCCTATGGATACTCCAGACATCCCCCACCTCCACCCCGCCAGGTCTACCTAAAACCCACGTCTGTCAATCACATTCAGTTCATATCCCCTACCTTTCCATTCTTCACCCCGCCCACCCCCACGACACACACTCATCCATTCCTGTTTATAATATTATTACTATGCAACTGTTTGGATGACAATGCATTACACAGAATAGCAAGGCATGGGTCTATACGTGAATGGCGACAATTTGTTTACATGGGTCACACCGTGCAAAGTAGCACTAACGCATGCACATTGTCTGAATCCAATGCATACCTTGCTTTTGCCGTTCTCTCGTAACTCCATCCTGCTCCTGCGCCCAAATCACCAAATCCTGTTCCCGGGTAATTTCTATCCATTTATGTGTTGTACACTGTGTGCGATGAGGATGAAAGCAACGAGAGCGTCGCAGGGCAGGTTACGGAAAAAAAATCCAGTCTTTCCCGTTCTCGTTTTCAGGCTATTTTCCCCGGTTTCATAAGCAAGTCCTCAGGAGTGGAAAACAGCATATTGAAAGAGAAATGGAGGGGAGGAGGAGAAAGCTGGATGAAAAAAGAGGGGGGTCTACGGGGTTATAATCCAACCACCTCCAAAAGAAGCCAGTCTTTCTCCTTTTCCTACGCCTTTCACATTTATCATTTCCACGAATGCAGATTTAGTCTGAAACCAGTCACGGTCATGATGAAGATGCCGCGGATTTGGCCAGTGATGGGCGAATTGCTGATAAACATTTGACTTGAATGCGTCCTTTTTCCACCGTCTCTCCTCCCCTTTTCTTTCGGCTAGTTTTGGCTAGGCTGCTAGCACGAGAAAAGATTGCAATCGACAAGCCACGTTGGTAGCAATCAGCCCCAATAGACGAGCAAAGAAATCCCCAATTTCAAAATCTCTTTTTTTTTTTTTGCCCCCCCCCCCTCCTTGCATGCAAATCGTTCCCACCCCCCTCCGGAGCAGAGCCCGTACAGCTAGCAGCAGATGCTAGCTGTCAGTAACGACGCATCAAAATAAAACGGGGTTGCTTTTATTTCCCCAAATGCTCGCTCCCCATATTTCTTTTTTGGGTCATTCAAGTAAAAGCGGCGAAGAGGTTGCTCACAATAGAAAAAAATCAACCACAACACGAAAACCCTTAACACCCGAACGAGGAAGTGTACAGAAAGCAGGCCGCGTTTTAATATTTTTTACTCATTTTCCTCCGGAGACGCCATTTTTGAAGGCGGCTGGCCGCTTGTCCGTCCTCCCTCTCCCCCTTTTCTGTGTCTCCGCCGAGATTCACTCAGTGTTTGCGGTGACCTCCATTCACCGCTTTTCAGTCTGCTAACTAGCCCTGCTTGCTTTTC